>JABUQX010141002.1:0-16129 GCA_015478945.1 Trachelipus rathkii
TAAAGAGCATATACATATACATGCTATTGTTATTATTATTATTATATTATTGTTATATTATTACATATGCTGGTTGGTTGTTGTTGCTATATGTATATTGGTTATTATTACATACATATGTTATTGGTGCTATTGTTATTATTACATATATTATTATATATATATATATATTATTGTTACATTATTACATATACATATTACATATTATTATTATTATTACTATTGTTATACATGGTTATTGCTTACATAATATACATAATATTGTTGCTGTTGCATATATATATTTCTCTATCTATGCCTGCTTATCAGAGATCAAGATTGTAAAAAGAGTATAAAGATTTATATATTATTATTATTATTATATTATTATATTATTATTACAAGTATTATTATTGTTATATATATATATTATTATTATTATTATATTATTATTATTATTATTATTATTATTACATATATTATTATTATATTACATTATATTACATATATTATCATATACATATATATTATACATATATACATTATATATATTATATTACATATTATTATTAATATATATATATATTTATATTATTATTATAATATATATATATATTATTATTATTATATTATATATATATATATATTATATATATATATATATATGCTATTATTACATTATATACACATATTACATATATTATTATTACATTATTATTATCATATATATATATATATATACATATTATTATTATTATTACATATATACAGCATATATTATTATTATTATTATTATATATTATTGTTATTACATTATATATTATTATTATTATTAGAGCATATATACATATTATTATACATATTATTATATTATTATTATTATTATATACATATATATATTTATGTTATTATTATGTTATTATTATATTATTATATTATTACTATTATTATTATACATTATTGTTACATTACATTATTACATATGCTATTATGTATGATACATTACTGCTGGTTATATTGAAGAGCATTATTACATATTGCAAATATACTTTTCACATTACATACATAAGTATTGTTATTATTATTATTGTTACTATTATTTATACATATATATATACTTACATATATATATATATATATTACATATTGTTATACATATATATATATATATATATATATATATATATATACATATATTATTATTATTACTCTTATTATTATTATTATTATTATTATTACACATATTATATTATTATATATATATACATTATACATATATATATACTATGTCCCCTATTGATATATTATATTATATCATATTATTATTATAATATATATATATTATATATATATATATATTATTATATACATATATAATATATATTAATATATATATACATAATATATACATATTATATTATATTATTATTATTAATATATATATATTTATATTATATTATATATATATATTATATATATATATAATACATTAATATAATATTATATATATATATATTATTATTATAATACATATTACATACATATTATTATTATATTATTGTTATATTATATTATTTCATATATATTATTATTATATATATTATACACATAACATTACATATTACATATATTACATATTACATATTACATTACTATTATGTTATATAGATATTATTACATATTATATATTATATCATATATTATTGTTATTATTATTATATTATTATATATAGCTATATTATATATTATTATATTTATATATTATATATTATTATTATATATTATATATTATTTATATATATATTATTTATACATATATATTTATTTCATACATAATATTAGATATTACATATATATATTATTTACATATATATATTATATATATTACATATATGTATATACATATTACATATATATATTATTACATATATTATTATTATTATATATTACATTATTGTTTATATTATGGGTAATACATATACATTACTATATATACATATACATATTGTTATATATATATATATATATATTATTATTAATATATATGCATACACATACATATTATTATTATTATTATATTAATATATTATTATTATTATTACATATACATATTATTATTATTATTATTATTATCATACATATTATTATTATTAGATTGAGTTGAGTTAGCAGACAGCATATATAGCATATTAATATTATTTTATTATTATTATTACACATATTATTATTATTACATTTTACATTATATATTATATATTATTATTATTATATATTATTATTATTATTATATTATTATTATTATTATTATATATTATACATATATTTATATATATATATATATATTATTATTATTATTATTATTAATATATATATATATTAATACATACAGAAGAAGAGTTGAGTTATTGTTATTGTTATTATTGGTTATTGTTATTATTTATACATATACATATATTATTATATATATATATATTATTATTACATATTATTATTAATATATACATTATATATTATTATTATATTATTATTATTAATATTATATACATATATACATATACATTACATATTATTATTATTATTATATTATTATTATTATTATTATTATTATTAGTTGTTATTATTATTATATTATTATATTGATATTATTATATATATTATTATATATTAATATTACATATATATTATATACATATACATATACACGGCGTTATATATTACATTATTATTATTGGTTGAGCTGTTATTGTTACAAATATATATATATATACATATATCAACCATACATTATACATACATATGTTATATATACATTATATTACATATTATTATTATTATATATTACTATATTATTATTACTATATTTACATACATATATATAGATATATATATATTGGCTATTGTTATTGTTATTATTATTATTGCTGTTTGGTTATTATTATTATTACTATATATATTATATATATTATTATTATATATATATTATTACAAAGTTAAGAAGGTTAATATTACATTATTGTATTATTACCATATTATATAGCAGCATATTATATTATATTATGAGCATATTGTTGTTGGCTATTATTACATACAGCAGCTGCATATTGTTACATATACAGCAGTTATATGTATATTACATATATGCTGTTGTTGATATATTACAGTTGCTATATTATTGGCTGGCACATATTATTACTACACATACACAATGGTTGGCTACATACACATGCATATACATACATATTACTGGCCATTATTGTTGTATTATGCCACACATACTGGCTACATGTCATTATACATATATGAGTATGATATTAGATAGTTATTGGTTATATATATATATATATATATATATACATATATATATATATATATATATATATATTTTATATATATAAATAATATATATATATATATATATATATATATATATATATATATATATATATATATATATATGTTATATATATATATATATATATATATATATATATATTCTAAAATAAATATATAAAATAAAAATATATATAAAAGGAAATCTACCATTCCTTTTAGCTCCCTCAAGTTTGGTTTAAAGTGGTACACGCTTGGCATACCAACTGCGAGGGTGCGGGTCTGAACCCAACAAGGGGAGTTTAATTGTTCTTACCATTTTACGAACTGTGAAAGGGAAGTTAACAGTTCTAAATGAAAGCCACGATACTGTTACCCCCGAATCACATATTGGTGACCTTGACCCCAGTGGGAGCGGGGATCTGCCAGAGGTCACTGTAAAGATTGACTTGCCTTATTCTTCTGGGAAGATAGTAATCTTCAGAGAGTGGAATGAGGAATGGTAGATTTCCTATTAGCTCCTCGTTGGTCTAGTGTAACACGCTTTTCATACCAACTGCGAGGTGCGGGTTCAAAACCCAATAAGGGGAGCTTAATTGTTCTTACCATTTTACGAACTGTGAGTTGGTGCTAAGTTCTAAATTTGTTACTGAGACTGTTACTCCCGAATCGTAACTCATGTGACCCCTTGACCCGAGTGGGGCGGGGAGATCTGAGGTCACTGCCAAGATTGACTTGCCTTATTCTTCTGGGGAAGATAGTAATCTTTCAGAGAGGAATGGTAGATTTCCTTTTAGCTCCTCGTTGGTCTAGTGGTAACACGCTTGCATACCAACTGCGAGGGTGCGGGTTCAAAACCCAACAAGGGGAGTTTAATTGTTCTTACCATTTAGGAAAAATCGTATGTTAAGAGTTCTAAATTTGTTACTGATATATATATATATATATATATATATATATATATATATAGCATATGAAGTGATATATATATATGAGCAGGTTCATTGGTTATTATACATATATATATATATATATATGGTTATATATATATATATATATTATATATATATATATACATATATATATATATATACATATATATATATATATATATATATATATATATATATATAAAAATATATATATATAAAAAAAAAAATATATATATATATATATATATATATTATTATTATTATATATATATATATTACATATTATATATATATATATATCCCTACACATCACCCTCCCAGAATTCCAACACGGATTTAAAGGCAATCATTCAACAACAACAGCCCTCACCTCCATCACACAACACATAATTAATGGCCTCAACCAATCCCCTTCATCAACACAGATCCATACTCAAAGCCATCGACATCAACAAAGCCTCTTTGACACCGTCCCCACATACATCCTTATACAAAAATCCTTCAATCCCCCTAGGAAACAATGATAAAAAGTGGCTCAAACTTCCTCACCAATCGATACGCCAAAGTCCTCCATAAAATCATCCTCTCACACTCCATTAAACTACAAACGGCGTACCACAGGGCGCCATTCTCTCTCCATTCCTCTTCAATCTCTTAACAGCAGATCTGCCCACCCCTACCAACCGATCCACCAAACTAATTACTTATGCAGACGACATCAGTCTCATTTCCCAACATCCACTTGTAAACACAGCCACCCAGTACACCCAAGAATACCTACAATTATTAGAAACTTGGCTACTCACCAATAGAATGACAGCTTCCCCCCTTAAATCCTCCATTACCCTGCTAACCACTGACCGCCACCAATCCTCATTCCACCCATTAGTCTACTTGAACAACAACCCCTCCCCTAAACAAAACCCCAAAATATTAGGACTTACTTACTTGACACACACATGACTTTCTCCCCACACACATCGACCAAATTACTTCCTCAACCCAACGGAAATTAAACACCCACTGAACTCTCTCCCAACACAACTTCAGTGACAGAAAACACACCCTTACCACAATCTACAAACAACTCCTCAAAACTAATATAAACTATGCCTCCCCCGCATGGTTCTCAGCACTATCACAATCCAAATAAATTGCAAGTTACACAAAACACTGCCCTTGGAATAATCACTGGATGTACTAAAACAACCCCCATTCAACATTTACATGACGAGACACATATCCTTCCCATCCCTACCCACTTGAAGATGGTAGGGACACAATTCTTCCAGAAAACACTCAATCCAACCCATCCATCTCCCAACATTTAACCTCCTACATAGACTAAAATCCCCCTCCTCACCAGCCAAACTTTATAATGACATCTACAACATCCCCCCTCCACCGGATGGGATTATTGGATCATTATGTTGTTTTATGTAAGATTAAGTTAGTGGGGGCTTGGATGGAGAGGAAAGAGATAAGGAAGGATGTGGGAAGAATTAAGAGTGAGTTTGGGGATGAGGTAATTAGTAGGGAGGAGGTAATGAATACGTTAAGAAAGTTGAAAAATGGTAAATCTGCAAGCATAAATGGAATTACTGGTAAAATGATCAAGAATGGAGGCGAGATGATGATTGAATGGATTTGGAAGTTGTGTAACAAAGCTTGTAGGGTGTGAGAATTGATAAAATGAGTAATGAACGAATGTGTTAGATAGTTGTGTGGTGTGAAGAAAGGCGTAAATGAGAGAATAAACGAGTGTATTAAGATCGTTTGGTCATATGGAAAGAATGGATGATAGTTGGTTGATTAAGCGGATGTATAGTGGTGAGTGTGCTGAGAACTGACTGGCTGGGAGACCAATAAAAAATTGGAACTGGAGGGAAGATTTCTACTATTAATTGATCAGATTACAAATTATTGCCAAAGAGTATGGATAAAGAGTAAGAAAGGGGAAGAAATAGTTGAGAACTGATGGAAAGATGGATTAGTATATTTGGATCACCAGAAATGATTTTGTCAGACAATGGATTAGAATTTCAGTGGTTCCAGAAGGAAAGTTAAGAAGCCAATGTAGAATTATGGAAAAATCAAGAGCAAATATAGTAGTAGAAAGAAACAGCATGTCCAAGTTATGAGAGAAGAGAAGAATGTTTCAAGGCATATAAAGACAAAACTGAGGTTTGGCAGTCATTGGAAGGAGAAAGCATCCAAGCTTGGAATTGAAGATAAGATGGAGTGATAAAGCGCAAAAAACATAAACAGTTTAAATAATAAATAGCAGGAAAGGTGGAGAATATTTTTGAAGGCACTAAAACAACGCTATGGATGAGAAAAATTTGCAGGAAAGTTCCAAAAGGAAATGAGGTTTTGCGCTATAAAAAGAAAGTTATTAAAAAAATGTAGGAGTATATTAATAGATACGAAAGAGCAATATTGAAATGCAAAAAATCTGGTGGAGGAAATATGGGAGATGAGATGATAGATTACCATTTATTAGGAAGAGTAAGATTAGAGGAGAATCAAACAAATGGTACTGGCAACAAGTGAATACAGTTTCTAAGTACGGAATTTCCAATATACTGTGCATAAAGAATTGTGCTTTGTGAAGACTTCTGAACTCTCTCAATACAAACTTTCATTCATAATTTTAATAATAAACAGCAACAACAACTTACGTGGAATGTAGAGTAGCATTAATATGATACAAAAATACTGGAAGTCAAACGTAAAATTAGCTGCATTTGGCAACCTCACTGAGAAAAGCTTATATTTTGAAATAGTAGGCAGGGCTGCATAAATTAGAAGCTGCTCCCCAAGAACACCCAAAGGATACAGGACAATAAAAAATGTATATCTGAAAATCAAATAGAAAAAAAAGTGGTTTAATAAAAGGTTACAAGACCTTTAAATATTAAAGACAAAATAATGGATTGTAGCTTGCTGTGTGATATGCCTACTTTATTTTATATATACTGTATAGTGATGATATAGCCAAAAGCTTAATCTCACGGACATTGCTCTATTCAAGAAAAAGAAATCTCTATGCAGTTGCTTCCTAGAATTTGCACAAGGATTTGAACCTATGACTCTCCCCCCACTGCTCAATTTATATATTTATATTATATTAGTACATTATAAATTTATCATTTACAAGATACTTTTATATTTTAACCTTTTAATTTGTGTAATAAAATAAATTATTTCTTTATTACTAATTTATTACTTATGTTCATGTTAAATTAATCTTAATTATTTTATCGATATTATTTATATAATTAATTTACATCCTACGGAAACCAAAAAAACAAAATATTTTGCATAATTAACATGCGTTTGATGATTTCGTACTGAAGTAATAATTTTCACATCCAAAGCACTCTCTAAACTTGTTCTTTATTTACTATTGAAGTATAATATGTCTAAAGTCTTAAGAAAATAAATATTTTAACTTACCTGAAATAGATGAGGAACCATGGAACAACTTTTAAGATATTTAAGAAGTAAAACGAGTACCTTACAACCTCTGTTATTGTCCAAGCAATTAAGACTAAAGGAAGACCTAAAAGTAAAAAAAAATATTGGCTAAGTAAGTATGTATTAAAATTCAAGAATTTGAAATTATCCTATAAATTGGGCAATAAATTTCAATTTCAAATATTAAATTTATAGGTAAATTAGCTCCAAAGAAAAACCCTCGATTGTTTTGACCATACAATGACTAATGTTCTATAGTGCAGTACTACACCAAAAAAGTTACTAAAAAAAACAAGGCTGTAGAAATCAGAAACCAGAATTGTGGAACTGGTAAATTTTGGTTGTAATGCCATTTCAGAACTGGAATCAGAATCAGGTTAGAAAACTGCATGATCACACACACTTATCTTTCCCCTGTCTAACTCACTCACCCCAGACTTAACTGCTATGCTCAATCATCAATGTACTCCACAGGTAACATTGGGAACATATTCCCTTTAACTATTTTTCCAATTTCCTTTAACTTGCACACCTTCAAACATTATGTAATTTATTTTTATACGCTAGCTGTTGATTTCTTCCATGCTCTGGTGGAATTCTGTAGGTTTCTAGGCACCAGAGGAGATATTAAATTTGAAGGTAGTTAAAATTACATAAACTCATTGCATATTTATGTTAATATTAATTAAATTAAAAATATATTAATAATAATAATAATAATAATAATAATAATAATAATAATAATAATAATAATAATAATAATAATAATAATAATAATAATAATAATAATAATAATAATAATAATAATAATAATAATAATAAATTGCAAAATGTAGGTAACCTAGTGGTCATATTTTATGGAAAAGAGTGAAATACCACTGAGTGTTAATAAAAAAGATGAGCATCAATTTCAAATTAGTTTTTAGGTTGAAGTATAATTGAGAAAACCTAATTGAGCCATTATGAGATTTTGATGCCTTTATGTCTTATTAAATTTTAAAGGACAGGTCTTGATAATTTAAAATTGTTTGTGGACGAGTTACTCACTCGCTATAATATGGACATGTGGAATATTTAGTAATTTAATAGTCAAAAAGCATGGTAAAACCTTATTGTGTTGTGAGAATAAGCTACTGGTGAAATTGCCATTTTATTTCTGAATAGAGAATTTGAACTTCTACGAGTGGAAAACTTGAACTTTTGAAGCTAGTATGTGCTGTTATTAAATAAATCTAATTAAAGTTGTCATTTTCAAGCTACAATTTAAGAAAAACAGAAGCACTGTTCTAATCACCTAGAAAGAAACAACACATTCAAGATCCTACAATGTGAGAAAGTCCATATGAGTCAACAGGAGAAAAAGACATATTGAAATACCAATGCTAAAATCAGTACTTCAAACACAGCTATAAAATGAATTAATGTTTTATTTTCCCAAAATAAGACGAAGATAAAAAGTGTTCCACAAAAAGAAAACTGGTCAACGAACAGTTTTCTGTTATTAATTTGTGAAATTTAAATAGACACTGAAACAAAAAGAACTGCAGTGTACTGAGAACTCTAAGGAAGAGAAATGTTAGATAAAATCTACGATTTTCTCAGAAATTCAAGAAAGAACTGGATTTTGTACTAAAAAGTAGGTGGCATGGAATGGGAATTGTAAAAGGATAAATTTTAATATGAAGGATAATACTGATGGCTTATGAGTTATTGTAAAGTTAAAAAGATATAAAGTTAAAAAGTCAATAAATATTTCAGCTTATGAAATTTATCAAAGACATTCATAATCTTTGAGTCACATGTCTTACTAAAGAATATCAATGGTATTCGCAACAACAAAAAGTGACGGTTGACACCTAATAATCTGGATAGAACCTGATAAAAAAAATAGTTAATTTAGTTATCTGTGGGTTTTATTGAGGCTTCTTCTGTTGATGAAACATGGAAAAATCACAAAAAAAAATAAAAAGAATAAAAAATATTGACAAGTTATGTAATTAAATAATATATATATATATATATATAACTTAGCCAACCAGCATGTATATATATATATATATATATATATAATATATGCTTTGCTATATCTTATATAACTTATACTATAACTGCTCAACAGCAACCAACCAGCCAGCCTTGTAACCGCGCGCCTGCTCTTATGTATATATTGCTATATGTATGTACCAATAGCCAGCCAACATATATGTAACCAATAGCCAACCTTTGCCAGCCAGCCATATACTCGCGCCATATATATACCATATATAACCATACCCTTTATATATATATATATATATACCATATATATATATTATATGTAATATAACAATATATATATATATATATATATATATTATGTATATGTAATAAAGAATTATCATTAAATATATGTATATATATGTATGTTACTTTACAACCAATATGCTATCTAATATGTAATATATATGTATATCAGCCAGCATATAGCCACTTATTGCTGCCGCGCCATGTATATAACCAGCCCAGCTGTATCGCTCAGCCAGCCAGCATAACCAGCCCAGCAGCATACCCGCTGCAGCCAGCAGCATGCTGCTATATGGCTGCTGCTGCTCCAACCTTGTAGCAGCCATGCCCTTGATACATGCTGTAGCTGCTCTCAGCAATAACCAACCAGCAGCAGCCTTGTAGTAGTAACAACTTATATATGTATATGTCCATCAGCAATAGCCCTTAGCAACCAGCAGCCCTTCAACTTATATATGTTGTATATATGTATAGCCAGCAGCCTTGTAACCAACAATAATAAAAATACACATGAAAGGAAACCTTAGTAATATGTATATAGTAAAAGATTCGGTATAGAACTATATATCATAGCTATATATATATATATATCTGTATATATACTCTTTGCTTTCCAACCAGTTCACATGTAGCATATATATATATAATATATAACTGATGCTGTAACAATATATATATATATAATATATATATATATATATATATATATATATATATATATAAAATTATACAAATTGGAAAAAACAAAGATTTCCTTCCCTCTTGTCACAGGGTTTATAGGTCAAAAACCAATTTAAGAGTTTAAATAATTATAATTTAGAATGAAAGGAGAGTAAGATACCTGGGGGAAAAACAAATATTTTCTGTAACAATAAGACCACTAACATTACAGTAAGATGTGATAAAATAGATAAATGCATTAATTTAATATAAAACTTTACCTATGGACATTTGAGAGGTTTGAGCAATGTTACAAATTCCCCAAACAACAAAGACTCTTGAAAACAACTGGACTGTGGTTGTAACAACACTGCTTTTCACTATTCCAAACAAACTATGAAAGATCTCTAAAATTGCAAGTGTCTGGAAAATCTTCAAACATATGCCAGTTTCTTTCCATAATCCTTCAACATCCAATCCTTGGTAACAAATGTGATTGAAAGTCTTCACTAGAAGAACGAACCAACTGTAATGTAAAATTATAAAATTTTTAATTATTTTTGAAATCTGGAATGGAAGAGCTGCAAAATTACAATCAATATTTCTTTTGATAATTTTTCATTATTAAATACAAAAATAAAATAAAAAAAATGAAATTTGAAATTGTAGGAGAAGCTGCATTTTCTCAAAGCAGTCAAGTCCTCTGAAGAAAATGATCAAAATTTTCTTCCTCTGGTGGAAAGGGGCTGAAAACCCCCTTCTACCATATTATTTTTTTCGTGAATGGTGGGTGATATTTGTGATATAGATAGCATGCTCACCGGCTCTGCAATCATGCAGGAAGTGATGATATACATCAAAATAAATAATAAATAAATAAATAAATAAAATAAAATAAATATATATAACATATATATACTTATATATATATCTACTATATTTATATATATATATTTATATATGTATATATATCTTTCTACTCTTCCCTATTTATATATATATATATATGCCAGTATATAACATTATATATGAGTAGCAACCTTTACCAGTGGAACTCCACCTTCTTCTTTATATATATATATATAGCAATAATAATAATAATAGCAATAGCCAACCAGCAACATTAGCCAATATATAGCCTTAGCCAGCCATACCAGCTGTATGTATATATGTATAGCTTAACAGCCAGCCCAGCCAGCAGCGCTGCGTATGCCAGCAACAGCCAGCCTTTGCCGGCAACCAGCAGTAGCCTTGGCACCAACGCCAGCGCTCCCATGCTGCTATGCTGCTCTTTCTTTCAACAACCAGCAACCTTATACGCGGGCATATATGGGACATACATGTAGCAATAAATACATCAGTAATAGTATGTATATAACCTTAATATATATATACTGAGTATATATATATATGTATATAACCAACAATTAGTAATATCTTCTTATATATATAATAATATATAATAATAATAATAATACAATAATATCTATATATATATTATGTATATGTATATATAATATAATAACTTTATAATATATATATATAATATATACATAAGATATATATAGCAACAATAATAATATATAATAACAGTATATATATAGCTTAACTTGTAATAATATATATATATAGTGCCAGTATATGTATATATATATATATATAACAACAATATATATCTTTTCTTAATATATATCTATATGTAGTGTTTATATGTCTTATATATATATATATATATATATATATTGTAGAGAAAAATCTCTACCTCCTTTTATTATTTATTACAGAATCTCTAATTTTTCGGTTTTATGCATGATGATCAACAACTATAGTAAACCGAGAAAATATTAAGTTCATTCCAAAAATAACGTAAGCAAAAGATACATAGGTAAATGGTAAATTTATGAATGTAATAGTATAAATCTAAAATATTTCATTTTTTTTAGTTCTCTTCGATTGAGCCCAAGTTGCTCCTCCACATATTTTACTGACTTTATGAAACTTCATTATATGGTCTTTCACGGTATGTTGTGTACAATTAAATCTATAATTCAATAATTAAAATATCTATATATGAGATTAAAATTTTAATAAGAAAGTATCTATAGTTTAGCCATTTAAAATTTTATAGGTCAATTACTTTTTCCACCCACTTACTACGACGACTCTATTTTGGCCTCTAGGAAATCTAGGGGTATGTGAAAATATGTTAATTTTTATTATTGAATAATAAAATGAAACCTACAAAAATCTTAGCTTTAAATGATACATTTCTTATTTGGTATTTAATATTTCTAGGTCATCTAGTTGCGGACTTGTTTTATCTGGTTGTGGATTTTTTTATCTAGTTACGAATTTGTTTGAACTAGGTCGGGAGCTAAGTCCAGGTTTGCTTTAGCTGGTTTATGACTTACCACTTTACCTTGGAAAACACTAACTCTAAATGAGTTTATGAACAATTTTAAAGCAAAATGACAATTTTTTATATGTGAAAGAAACTATTTAAGAAAGAAACTATTTAAGAAATATTTACTTTTAAAAGAGACAATTAGCAAAACCAGTAGGGGAAAAACTATTGAACAGAAACTTTCCTGGTTTATTGTTGTGCAGTGTTTATTTAAAGAAAATAAAACAATAAAAACTAAGTGTTATTATTAGTGACACTGTCATTGTAAACAGAAACATGACTGTGCTGTATATACAGTTACGTAATTAAAATTAACATTATAGTGCTATATTATCAATACTACTGTATATATCTTATGGATAGAAAGGATATTCTATATTTATAAAATTATGTTATAGTACAAATTATTCGTTAGTCATTATTTATTTTATTATATATTAGGGGAGATTATTTGGGAAATTTTGGAACGATTGACAGTGCACTGAAATACAAGTTGTTAGGGGATTATCTTGATTTAAAATTATATTACTTTAATATTGTATGAATGCAGAAAGTCATATAGGGTTATATTTTTCTAGATTAAATAATAAAAACATCCTTTATTATCATTTTATATATACCTAAAAAGCATCTGGTTAATTATTTTAAAATATTCAAGGCAAATACATCTAAAGTATAAGTGAGGTAAATATTTTAATGAAGCTTTTATTATCCATTTTGCGTTGCTTATTTTGCGGTGATTAATTTCCTTTTTTTTATTTTTTTTGCATATACCTTGTGGCTTCATATACCCTGCATGAGAATAAATCAATCACCTAAATCCCAATTCCTTGGTGTGTGCGAATAAAAGTTGCTTCATTCATTAGTGAAATGGAGTTCGGCCTTTTGGGCCCAGCGGGCCGCTTTGTTTTACTCTGCTCTGCATGATTCTTTTTCTACGTAAGTTACGCTTCACTATTTCACTATTACAATTATTTATTTTCTAATTATTAATTATTATTTCTCCATCCATTCATTATATGCTCTGCTGCCATTGCTGGTGTTCTTGAGTCACCCCAGACTTTTGAACATTACATTGGTAGCAGAGCGTAGTTTCTTCTGAAGCTACCTTTTGCTCGCCGCACCGTTATTTTTATCCAGTATTCTCTATTGAATTATTCTTCATTCCTCTTATTTTTATATTTGTTTTAAATCATGGCAGAGACTGCACCTTCATCGTCGTCAAATACTCTGTTTAATAACACATATCTTTCTGTGACCTCAGTGTCACCACCGATATATTCCAATTGCCCCAATAGAAAGGTGCCTGCAATATCATACAACCGGCCTTTATTATATTTGACTAAGTCATCAGGAATGAATTCCCCATTTTATTCAATCCCTTATTTTAATTGCCAGCTCTCCCACTCAAGCCTCAAATTTTTGTGAAACCACCACCTCAGTACCCACCACCGCCCAGTCTACTCAATCCATCGAGATGATCAATGTCATACAAACGAGATGTATAGCCATGCACAAGTTCAACCTGGCCTAACAATAACAATACTAACATACTGATGCAAGTACTTCAACAAAATCATCAGCAGATATTACAAGTACTGTCACAGCTGATAAATGCTTTCTTCCTGTTGAGAGAGTCGGCCGGGGAGGATCTCACATTCTATCTGCCCAAACTCCTAAACTTTACTAATAAGTGAAGTTTGCGTGAGCATAATACACACACAGGGCTTACCCCCGCTTCAACATGGTCTGAGTGTAGAGGTTGAGGAAACCACCTTAATTGCACTTACTGGCAAAGATCTGGCTGCTGACATTACTTCTGCAGCATTTCGTCCCTATTGTAGGTTTTGTGGAAAACGGGGACATCTACATGATCAATGCTATGTTAGACAGAATAAATGTCTCCATTGCGAAATAAAAGGTCACATTATTGATAATTGTCTTCAAAGGAAAAGCAAAGCTCAATTCTACGACAATGACAAATGTCCCATCTGTGAAGGAAATCATTTTGGAATTGAATGTCCCCAATGGATAGCTAAAAAGACAGCACAATCAACAGAAATGACAAGTGAAAAAGATTCATCGTATAACTTATCTTCAGAATCTACTCCATTAAAATCCTTCAATGACGAAAAGAAAACATCAACAAAAATTGATAAAGTAGTGATGAATGATCAGACAGAATTGGTCACTACACAAGAGGGTAATAACTTAGCTGTTATTAAATCTGACACCTCTCCAACTTATAACAACGACAATTATCCACTCCATCCTCTAATATTACTAACATTTCTAATGCTACTAACCCGAAACTAGAAACTGAAAGCAGTGATACTTTAAGTAGCTTAAAGCCTCATTGCGATTCTAAAATAAATATGATTCGACAAGAACTTCCAACTTTTGGGAAAATCCAAACAGATTCCCTGAAGTCTATAAATAATATTCACACAAATAGTGATCAAATCTCTCTTCTCATTCTCCTAATTCTTCTTCAAGCGCTTCCTTGTGTTGCTTGAATACGAACCTATTAAAGAATTCTTCTAATATTTCTAGCAATTTTTATACAAGTTAACAAACTTACTATTGAGTCTTCTTTTTCAAATATTATAAAACTTTAACAATAACACAAAATTAAATACATAGAACAATTATTTTCTAAGATCAATGTTGTAAGATATTTATACAAACTTTTATGTTCTCAAAATTCTACAAATGATGTTCAACCAAATTGTTCAAATTTCTTTTCTAATTTTCTTCGACGCTTTCTACTTCTTCCGCTCAGATCCAACGTGATCCTCTCCAGACTCTATAAAAATCCAAATGGACTCTCTAAATTCTACAAATGAGGATTCCACCCAATTCATCAAGTATTCCTTCTAATCCTTCTCTGACTGACACCTTCTCTTTTCGTCCACTGAGATCAACGTAATCCTCCAATCCTGTCAAAAAGCCAGCTCACGATCCATAATTGAATCTCTAAACTCTAATAATATTCATGCAGATTCTCGGAAATTTTTCAAAGGTCTACAAGAAACAAATTCATCCACATGTTCTTTCTATT
>JABUQX010141003.1:0-5000 GCA_015478945.1 Trachelipus rathkii
AATTTATCGTAGAAACCTTTCGCGTTTTCGTGCGCCCTTCATATATATATATATATATATATATATATATATATATATATATATATATATACTATACTATATCTATACTACTATATATATATATATATATATATATTTATATATATATATATATATATATATATATATAAATATATTTATATATATATATATATATATATATATATAACTTATATATATATATATATATATATATATATATACATATATATATATATATATATATATATATATATATATATCCTATCAGGGTATGATAAGTAAAAAAATGTAAAACAAATACTTTAAAAAATATTGCTTTGTTTATTTAATTTTCTTAATATATATATATATATATATATATATATATATATATATATATATATATATATATATATATATATATATATATATATATATATATATATATTTTAATATTTTAATTTTTTACAAATACGTCAAAATTTAGTTTTTTCGATTAAAAGTTATGATGGCGATTTAAATTAGTTATCCTTTAAAATTAAATTTCTTCGTTTATTTGTTATTTATTATTTTATTAAATTATTATGATTATTATTGAGCCTATTTAAAATATTTTTCTTAATGTATTAAATAATTATTAATAGTTTCAAAAGTCATTTGCGGCACTTTTATTAATTCCGTTTTTTAGCTATTATTTAATATTTAAACGACTTTACGAGTAAATAGTATTTTTCAAAGAAAGATAATTTATTATTTTATCATTTTATTATATTATTATATATTAGATATGTAAGAATATTATTTAATCTATATATTTCTAGTATTTACAGGCATCAAAGTATCGGTTAAGAATTTAAAGAACACATTGTTGGAACTGAAGTCGAGATGTACAATTAGATGTTCTAAATACGAATATTCAAAATGGCTTTACAGAAAAGTTAAGAACTTATGAAGTACAATTCCATGTTGAATCATTGAATAATAATGCAAAGCTATTTTACAAATACAGTTTCTAGCCAAAATGTATCTCTAGGAATATATATATATATATACATGTTTATATTAGTTAGCCTTTAATCATAATTTTTGTAGTATGTTAATATATTTTAAGTTCTAATTTATTTATTAGTTTAGGGTTTAGTTTATTTTAGAATCAAAGTTAGTTTATATCACGTTTAATTATTAATCATTATGTTTTTCTAAACTCAATATAAGAGGTAGTCATTTATGGACGAATCGAGCATTCTGGAAGCTTGTCTTCCAATCTTTGAGATTTCTTCTCAAAAGGGCTTAAAGAAAGGTTTCTCTTTTCTTTTATTATCATCGGTTTCTCCTTTGATATTTACCTAGAAGTATTGCATTTCTTGCAATATTACAATCGGTTTCTCTGATTGTAATTTGTTTGGTTTCTCTAAACAAATATCTCTAAGCTAAGCCTATGCCACTCAAGAAAGTTTCTCTTTCTTGAATTTACGATTGGTATAACCAATTAGACACCGGTTTCTCTGGTGTTGGCCTATGTTAATATATCTTATAATATTGACTGTGTAAAGTTTCTCTTTACGTCTTGTGCTATTTGGCTTTGCTAGATAGATGTTGGTTTCTCCAGCATACACTTGGGTTAATGTGTGAGTTTATAACAAATAGGTAAATTTAGTATCGGTTTCTCTGATACATTATATGTCGGTTTCTCTGACAGATATTGCATTAGTTTCTCTGATGCAATTTTAGATGTTAGTTTCTCTAACAGCTATAAGTATCGGTTTCTCTGATGCATTATATGTTAGTTTCTCTAACAAAATATTTGTATTAGTTCTTCTAATACAAATTAAGGTAGATTTGGTTTCTCCAAATTAGATGAAGGTGACTTCATCTCACGCCTTTATTTAAGTTTTCGGTTTCTCCTTAAACTTAATTGATTTATTGATGGTAAATAAATATGAGTATACTGTTTTAAAATCATTCCTTATGTACGAACTTTCATGCATTCTCCGAAGAGCAAACTGTTAAGACCAGAGCTACCATTTATATAGTTTATGTATATATGTAGATAATAAAACGTTATTTTCCTTCTAACTTTTATTTGAATCCTGTCACTACTGGCTATTTTATTATTTGTTTATTTGAAAAGGTTGAAATCACTGAGTATTTTGAAAAGAGTATTACAAAAAGGGTTTATTTATCTTAAACTACTTTCATTGGTGCCAGCGGTTAAGACTGTTAAAATAGTTCACTACTTTCATTGGTAGCTAGCGGTGTGGACTTTGTTGAATTATTGTAGTAACTTTTTATTGAGATATTGTAGTAACCCTTTTAGATGTTATCGAATATTGTAGTGACCTTCTTAGTAAGTTTAGTAGAATAATTTAGTTGTTAAAAACTTTCTGTAAGATTCATTATAGTACTAATAGTAGTTTCATTTTTTCATAAAAGCCAGTTTATTAAGTGACAGGAGAAATTTAGTATTAATTACAAGAATATAGCGTTGAGAGATTATTTCAAATAATAGTAAAAAGATAAAAAGATTAAATCTAATTTTAATGAAGTTGAATGATATTAAAGTGGTTAACATAAAAAGCGAAAGAAACTTAATATTTAGTGATAAGATAAAACTTTTAAATGAACTTCTGGATTAAAGATTTAAGCAAAAATGATGAATATATTTGTAGTTATAATATTAATAATTATTGAAAATAATAAAGGAGAGATAATAAATCAAAATGAAAAGGATAGGGAGTTAACTTATTGTTGTACAGGAGGAAAATGCTTTTGTAAAAAATTCAGTTATTGCTATAAAGTAATCTGGAACAGAAAATGGAAAAGAAAGAAAATTAATGGCTTCAGTAAAAATAATAATGAAGATTATAATAGTGATTACAATAATGATGATAATGATCAGAATACAAATAAATATAATAATGAAAATAACAAAAACAACGATAATGACTGTAGCATTAATATTGGCAATATATAGGCAATAATAAATGTGTAAATATTTGAATATTCTTTGTCAGGAACAGTTAATTTAGTTATCCCTTTAAGTTTAAAGTTTAGAGTAAATATTAAATTTAAAAGTTGTTTTGAATTAAGTTATTTTCTTGTTTAAAAGTAATTGAGTATATAATGTTTAAATTGATTTTGCCAACAGATTTAAGTTAAGTTACTTAAAGATTTTAAGAGATTAAATGATTATATTAAGGACAAACTATTTTAGATTAAAGTTGAAAGTAAAGTTAAAACGTTTTGAACAGGTAAATTGTTATTTAATGTTGATCAAATATATGATGATAAATTTATTTTATAAGAAGACAATAGGAATGTAAAAGGTTTAGATGATACTATCGGAAGTTGGGAAAGTTTTTTTTTGGAAGACAAATGAGTAATTTGTTTATGTTGATATTATAGTTTTTTTTTTTATCAATTAGTTTAACTGCAAGATTATATGAAAGATTAAAGAAACATCAAGTTTCGATGAATATTGGAAGATAAGAGTTATTTTTAGGCTATTTTAAGATGTAACCTCAAGTTGAGAATATGATGATATGAATTTAACTATGTTGGAGGCATAACGAAATGTTATGTTGCTGAATTTTATGATATTTGGAAAATCTGTTGCAACAGTGGTTTTTGGTAGTCGGGCTAAGTCACATTAGTCGCGCTACTGTGTCTTGCGGTTCTTTACTCACTAGATTAAATTCGAGACAGCATCAGTCTCTTAGGAGAGGGTTGTCGTGAGTCCGCTTTAGAAATTTTGGATGGAAAGGTATACAATGCCATTAAAATTTCGAGACAAATTTAGTTAAGTTGTAAAATGAAATAGAGTTCATGTTTGAAGAGTTAAATTATTTGATGAATTAAGAGGTTATAATTTAAGATCAGAGAAAAGAATCCATGGATATTTGAACATCGATTTATAAAGTAGTAGTAGTTAATAGCCTTCATTTTTTTTTTGAAGTAAGAGTGAGTCGTAATTTTTTTTTAAGATCTTCTTTTGGATAGTTTTTTGGAATTTATTGAATATTTAATTCTAGGAGATAAAATAGTTGATTGGAACCAATTGTAGGATAAGATTGAGGTTTATTATTATTATTATTATTATTATTATTATTATTATTATTATTATTATTATTATTATTATTATTATTATTATTATTATTATTATTATTATTATTATTATTATTATTATTAAAGTTTGTTCCCCTTTTATTAACGTAATTTGTCCGTTTATTCAAGTTCCTGATTAAAGAAATGTAAATAATAAATTTAGAATATTATTAAGTGGACATGTAGATTGTTTTATAAATCAGTTTTTGATGTTCCTCATTTTTAAAGTTTCCCCATAAATATTTTTTATTTTGTTCAAGTTAATGAATTAATTTTTCCTTCTTCCTTTAATATATTGATTAGGTAACTGTTCAAAGAAATTGTGATAACTCAGACAAGATAGTTGTTCATTTTGCGAATTTTTTTTTGTTTGTCATTTTTGAATTTAAACCGACATTTTAGTTATGTAATAATCTAATAGAACATCAAAGATTGATAGATAAAATTTAGCTGATAAGTTTTTCCTTGACGTAAAGTTAGTTTTAAGATTGATCGAAGTTTGTCATTATTTTTTTTTATTATTATTAAGAAGGAATGTAAATATAGAAATAGATTTGTTCTAGATTTCTTGAAAAATAAAATTTAATTGTATTCGTTCGTTAATTTAGGGAGTAGTGTAAGATTTTTAAAATTTCCTTCACAAATACGTCTAAATTTTAGTTTTTCGATTAAAAGTTATGATGGCGATTTAAATTAGTTATCCTTTAAAATTTAATTTCTTCGTTTATTTGTTATTTATTATTTTATTAAATTATTATGATTATTATTGAGCCTATTTAAAATATTTTTTCTTAATGTATTAAATAATTATTAATAGTTTCAAAAGTCATTTTCGGCACTTTTATTAAGTTTTTAGCTATTATTTATTAATTAAACGCTTTTACGAGTAAATAGTA
>JABUQX010141003.1:17500-20000 GCA_015478945.1 Trachelipus rathkii
CAACTTTCCTATTTTCTTCGACGGCTCTAACGTCTCACCTGTGAATAACATAAACATTCTTGGTCTCAATATAAAAAGCCAATTATCTTGGAAAACGCATATTACAATGGTTGCTAAGGTGTGCCTAAAAGAAGCTGGGAGTTCTGTTCAGGTTGCGGGAATTTTTTCCTCTGAACAGTTACTCCATTATATAAGGGCCTTATTCGCCCTTGTATGGAGTACTGTTCTCACATTTGGGGAGCTTTGGTTTTACTATCCTCTAAGCGGACTTGAGTCTAAAAGCTAAGAGACTAATAACTGTCACACTTATTTCAAACTGCCTTGACCTTCTTTCTGCGATGTGACATTGGCTCATTATCTCTTTTCTATAGAATACAAGGGCAATAATTAATCAAGACTTGTTCGTCGTGGTGCCTCTTTTTTCCAGCTACTTCTGTTCTGTGGAGCTCCTTGCCTAATTCTGTTTTGCCAATATAATTTTAATCTTCCTCTTTAACGCCACGTTTGCACTCACAGAGATTTGCGATAAGCTAGGTATTGGGTGGGTTTTCTATGTTTTATTTTCCGCCCCCTCCTTGAAAGGGCTCAGCCCGTGAGTGGTGGTTGACTGTAATATATATATATATATATATATATATATATATATATATATATATATATATATATATACATATATATATATATATATACTATATACTATATATATATATATATATATATATATATATATACATATATATATATATATATATATATATACTATATATATATATATATATATATATATATATATATATATATATATATATATATATATATATATATATATATATATATATATATATATCATATATATATATACATATATATATATATATATATATATATATATATATATATATACCACTATATATATATATATATACATATATATATATATATATATATATATATATATATATATATATATATGTATATATATATATATATATATCTTATATATATATATATATATATGTCTATATCTATATATATATATATAAGAGAGAGAGAGAGAGAGAGAGAGAGAGAGAGAGAGAGAGTACTAAAGGCAATATAATAATTTGCTTTGATGATAATGTAGAAGGAAGTAGCTCTGTAATTAAAGAGGTTTTGCTTTGGGAAAAAAAAAACCTGAATCGTTTAAGCTTTTTTTATAAATTTAAATTATCCCATCCTTGAAAATCTTGAATTTTTTGGTTATAACGACTGCAATTAAGTCGCTCTATATAAGTATTATTTTTATTTTATTTTATTTTATTTTATTTTATTATATTTTTAATAGTTTTATTACGTCATTCATTTTATTCGATTTTCGGGCAGAAGGTTTGAACCATTTCAATCTCCTTTGTATTGTGGATATTTTATATAATTTATTATCAAATTTTATATATATATATATATATATATATATATATATATATATATATATATATATATATATATATATATATATATATATATATATATATATATATATATATATATATATATATATACAAATATTATATATATATATATATATATATATATATATATATATATATATATATATATATATATATATATATATATATATATATATATATATATATATATATATATATATATATATATATATATATCGCATGTTACTCCTGAATTTTTTATGCGGGAAAAATGGTATAAAATAAGAAAGACGGAGGTATAAAATATAACTTTTCTTTTAAACATTTATATATAGTATTTTAAAAGTGAAGCTTTCAAAAGACTTTTAAACTGAACTTTTTATTAGTTTTAATAATGTTTTTTTCGTTGCATTTTTGTAAGCTTTTATTTATTATTATTATTATTATTATTATTATTATTATTATTATTATTATTATTATTATTATTATTATTATTATTATTATTATTATTATTATTATTATTATTATTATTATTATTATTATTATTATTATTATTATTATTATTATTATTATTATTTATTATTATTATTATTATTATTAGTATTATTATTAGTATTAATATTTGTATTAATATTAATATTATTATTATTATTATTATTATTATTATTATTATTATTATTATTATTATTATTATTATTATTATTATTATTATTATTATTATTATTATTATTATTATTATTATTATTATTATTATTATTATTATTATTATTTTTGCCAGATTTTTCTAAATTCCTAAAAACCTTCCTAACATTTTTCGTTAATTTTCTTTAGGACAATTCTTGAATAAAACAAAATAATTGCCTTCTGAAATGATCCAAGCTTTCGTCCGCTCACGGTGGACATTTTCAAGGATATGACTTTATTTTATGAACGAAGCAAAAATTAAATTTAAAATATTACAATTATTACAAATATAATAAGTAAGATTAAAACTAAAATTTAAAATATACGAAAAATAAATGTGAAGTTGATAATTTAGATTGTATTTTTTTTTTTTTTTCCTTTCTTTTTCT
>JABUQX010141003.1:25000-27500 GCA_015478945.1 Trachelipus rathkii
AAATGTCTCTGTGGGTATACCAAAATCATGCAGAATTTGATTTTGATAGTTTTCAACTATTTCAGGGTGGTTGTGTAATTCCAGTGATTGTTAGAGTGTCAATATTATTTATTTTGCAAATCTGATATGAATTAATCTGCATATGGAGTTGTGCTTTGCTGATACGGTCCATTCGTAGGAGTGTCTCACATCCGGACTATATATGAGGCACTATATCTGTAATTTCTCACTTATCCTGCATTTATAAAGGCCACCGGCTCCTTCAGATGTTTCTTGAACCAGTTAATTTTAAGGAACCAGTCCTTATAGCTGTGATAAATTCTTTCATCACTTAATTTTAAAAAACCTCTACAGGCCTAATTTTCATCTGTCGGGAAACTTTTTTTGTTGTTACCTTTTAAAAATATTGGACATGACTATTACCCTCCCATTCTTCTACATCCATCAGAAGTTACGCGTTAAGCCATTTCTGTTCTCAAGTTGATGTCATATTTCGTGGAGGTAGTCACGCCTTTTGCTATCGACGTTGTTCCATTATTAAGTCTTCATGCTCCTTCATTCACCCAATTAATTTAGTTTCTTTTCTTTTAATATGTTATGCTACACTTACTATTTCATTCTTAGAGTCCAATTTGTAAATCATTATTCTGCCTCCATCTTGTAAATTTTTTGTATGTGTGTGTGTGTATGGGTGTGAGAGAGTGAGTGTGTATGAGTTTGAGTGAGTGTGTGCATACGTAAGTTTATTTGGGACTTTAGGAGAAACAATATTTTCTACGTAGTATTTCTCGTAACCCATTTCAAAATGAGTCAAGACCTAAATAGTAAAAATAACCTAAATATAAACGAATTTATTATTATTATTATTATTATTATTATTATTATTATTATTATTATTATTATTATTATTATTATTATTATTATTATTATTATTATTATTATTATTATTATTATTATTATTATTATTATTATTATTACTATTATTATTATTATTATTATTATTATTATTATTATTATTATTATTATTATTATGATTATTATTATTATTAGGAAATTTGGCCCTTGTTTCTGTTATGTTGAAAATTTGAACTATGTGATCTAAAAGTTTTTTAGAATGTATTGAAACAGTAAATTAATAGTAATTTCTTTAATCTAAATAAAATTTATTAATATTATTATTATTATTATTATTATTATTATTATTATTATTATTATTATTATTATTATTATTATTATTATTATTATTATTATTATTATTATTATTATTAATTTAAGTAGTAGCAATAGTATCATTATTATTATTGGTCGTAGCAACATTAGTGGTAATAGATGTGGTATTAGTGGTAGAAGTAGTAGTAATAGAAATAGTATTAGTAATAGTCCAACTAGTATAACTTTTATTGCTAATTATATAAATTTTATATTGCAAAAAAAATTTTCTTTTTAGTTCTATTATTGGATGTAGGAAGTGTTATATTATTTGCCTCAATTTTTTTTTCTTATTCTTAATCAGAGAAGTTAAATATAGACGGCAAGTGACAAATTAATGTCATGAAATGATGACCTGATTTAATTGGGTTATTATAAGAACTTGAGCTTGTGATTCAATGTCATATGAAAGTCATTCTCAGACATTGCCAAAAACGACCTCGATACCTACCTGACACTGTGCCAAAATTGATTTTGTGCCTCTTATCAGGCAACTACTTCTAAGAATTTATTCAGGTAAATGCGTCTTTAGCAACCGACTTGGCATCTTGTTTGAACGAGTTTTCGGAAAGTACATTGACCTATTATTACCAAGGCAGATGATATAACTCCTTTCAATTTTAGTGCCAAATGAAGTTTAGTCTTATTTAGACATTATATCAGAATGGTGCGGCTTTCTTAGCAATAATTAAGCATTTTAGTCACTGAAAGAAATGTTATATTTAAAGTAAAAGTCAAAGTAGAAAAGAAAATAACTGCTAAAAAGGAAAAAAATAATCCCTAAAATTTGAATTTAATTACTTCAAGATGGGGAGCGATAGAGGAAAAGCTCAACAAGCAATTTCTGAAGAAGAATATCTCCACATGTGAAATCCCAGATGGAGAGGAAGTGTCAAAGCGACTTACGTTTGGATTGATGGTTCAGGAGAATATATGAGATCTAAAACTAGAACCATCGACTTTACTCCTAAAAATCCAGAAGGTATTATTGGTTTTCATTTTTTATATTTGTGTTTTTTTTTCTCATTTTTTATATTTGTGTATTACTAATTTTTTCCTATTTGTAAATTTGCTATTTTTTTATATTTGTGTGTTTTTATATTTGTGTATTTGTCATTTTTTATATCTGTGTACACTTTATATTTGTGTATACTTTATATTGTGTATAATCATTTTTTAGATTTGTGTATATTTTATATTGTGTATACTTAGGCACCTTTCCACGTTAAATATTCTTTCAATCAAAGTCCCACGAATTAAGATATTAAAATCCGGTTTAATCGACCTTTAA
>JABUQX010141004.1:7500-12035 GCA_015478945.1 Trachelipus rathkii
AGGGAAATGGTCCTGCCATGGTCCCGGAAGACCGAAAGATGTCATCGGTGCCGGCCTGGGTGTGCTGGTTGAAAGACAACTGCTAGAGAGTCTATTTGACACAACGAGTGCGCTGCAAAGTAGTATCACCATTAGGCTTTCTCTCATTTCTATGGTATTAACAATTCACCTTTTACATTTTCTGGCTAAAATTTTTACCAGGTTTCACTCGCGTAGTATTGTAGTTTTCATATATATATTTTTTTTTTGCATTTTCCTAACTAAAATTTTACAAGTATTCCTTCCTTAGCCAGCTATTGTACGATTTTCATATATATATATTTTTTTTTTTTTTTACACATTTTCTAGCGCATAAATTTTTCCACTGAATCCAAAAATGTAATTCTTTTTCTCGAGAAATTAGTAGAAGTACTATAGATATGGATTGTGGCTCTTCTAGAGGCTGACCTATATATATATATATATATATATATATATATATATATATATTATATGCTATATATATATATATATACTATATATCTATATATATATATATATATAGTTTTTATTATTTATAAATTTGGTTAGCTTTAGACCTACCATAAAATCTAGAATTTTTGGATTTCAAGATGGCGCTTGCGTCTCGAAGAAAGAGTAGGCTTCATCATCATATTCACATGAGCCATTATAAATTTCTAAAATTCTGTTATATTATTAAATATAACTTACGATTCATTATATAAACAACTATAAATTAAAACTACATTTTAAACAATTATAATTATTCATTTTCACATAAAAAGTTATATAAAAAAATCTAAATTGGAGGAAGAAACTTTAAACAACGACCACACCCTAACAAAGTTCATTTTAAACTAATTAAAAAGACGGCGGTCAGCGTGGTTAGACCGAACGAGGCTCGAGGATTGACTCTTGGATCCTATAGGAATATATAGGAATACATAGGAATGAAATCTATAGGATGTTATTGGGAACACAACGATAGGAACCAATGCTGGGATTTGCATAGGAAATAGATGTACGAATATATTTCCGATAGGAATATTTAGGTTCCGATAGGGACCATAAAAACCAATAGAAATTCCTATGGGTCATTTTTTGCTGGGGAGGTATCCCAAATTTATCTTTCCGAATTTCACCCTACCTTGATAATCTATTCCGTGTTTGCCTCTCAACTTTGTCCATCCCTTTCTGCCTGAAACGTGTACTCATTCATCATTCAGATTCTGCTAAGAAAAAAGAGATTCCCTCTCAGCCATTAACTATCGTCCTGTCACTTTAACTTCTGTTAATTTTAAAGTTATCGAATCTATCCATAAAAGGAAGATATGGAAACGCCTCAATTCGGGGACTAGCACAAATGGTCGACAGGGAAAATGGTCGACATGACATCAAAAAAATTTCACGAACAGCCCACCGCTAGGTTAGGTTAGGTTAGGTTAAATTAGGTTAGGTTAGATTGTAAGGTTAGGTTAGGTTAGGTTAGGTTAGGTTAGGTTAGGTTAAGTTAGGTTACGTTAAGTTTTGTTGGATTCGTTAGAGAAACTAAATAACCAGATTTTTTCTTTTTTACAAATGTCGACCCATTTGACTGTCGATCATTTTCCCTGTCGACCATTTGGGACTAGCTTCCTCAATTCTTCTAATCTTAACTCTGATCGTCAGAATGACTTTGGTAAGAAACGCTTTATTGGTGATCTTCTTTGTCTTCTTTCTTCCTCTTTCTTACTGGTGATCTTCTTTGTCTTCTTTCTTCCTCTTTCTTACTGGTGATCTTCTTTGTCTTCTTTCTTCCTCTTTCTTACTGGTGATCTTCTTTGTCTTCTTTCTGATTCTTGGTCCTCTGCCATTCGAAATTTCGGTGAATCTTTCTCGAAAACATTCGATAGAGTCGGGCACAAAACTTTGATTTCTAAACTTGCCTCTTTAGGTAAATATCCTTTTCTTGTGGCCTTTTCTCTGATTTTCTTTCCAGTCGTTCCATAGCAGCTGTTCAGCCACCGGTCATCCTTTATATATATATATATATATATATATATATATATATATATATATATATATATATATATATATATATATATATATATATATATATATATATATATATATATATATATGGCCAGACTTCAGAAAGCAACATGCATGTATCTAAAAAACTATAACAGCTACAGGAAAATAAATAACATTTTTGAATTCAGCGAGCAATTTCATGGGTGAAACTTAAAAAAATGTATTTTATTCTAATATTTATTAATAACACCTTAAATATTAGTATCATCTTAGGTCTGGCAGCGTACGCTCTGAGTAAGCTTCCGTTTCTGCAGTAGAAGGAGCGCCAGAGTTGCCAAAAATTGTTTTTTATCATGCTCTGGAGAAAATGTTAATTTTTTTTTATATTTTTTTTTTAGGGGTTCGAGCCGACGGTGGGACAGAGGGGAGGACGAAATGCACCCGGCTCTGTCCATCTTTGTGGTTTACCCTGGGGTATTCGTTTAAAAAAATCAATTTTTGGCAACTCTGGCGCTCCTTCCTACTTCTCAAAAACGATAATTATCATACAGTTTTGAAATTTTTTAAGAATTTATAAATTTTTTAAAAGCGTTATTTTTTTTTTTTTTCATCCATAAAAATGTCTCTGATTACAAAAATGTTATTTATTTTCATGTAGCTGTTCTAGTTTTTTAGTTACATGCATGTTTCTTTCTGAAGGCTGACCTATATATATATATATATATATATATATATATATATATATATATATATATATTTATATATATATATATATATATATATATATATATATATATATATATATATACTATATATATAACGAGTGCAATGTTGAACAACCTGAAACAATGCAAATAGAGTGAAAGCATTCTCGATTTCAACTGACGCCACCCTCAGTTATGTGGGAGATGCTGATGAGTATTATAATATATATATATATATATATATATATATATATATATATATATATATATATATATATATATATATATATATATATATATATATATATATATATATAATACATATTTAAACGCATATCCATATATAGCTTTATCTTCCATTATTCATACTTTATATGTGTATGTGTGTGTGTGTTCTTAGGATATATTTATTTATATATATATAATAACATAAAAAATATATATAAATTAAAAATATATATATATATATATATATATATATATATATATATATATATATATATATATATATATATATATGTGTGTGTGTGTGTGTGTGTGTGTGTGAATGTGTGTGTGAATGTGTCTATGTGAGTGTATTCTGAATTAAAACTTTCAAACAAGTTAAATAAAAGGATTAAAAAGAAAGAAAGAGAAAGAAGAAGAAGAAGAAGAAGAAGAAGAAATATGAAGTAGAAAGAAGACGAAGAAGAAGAAGATGAAGTAGAGAAGAAGAAGAAGAAGAAGAAAGAAGAGAAGAAGAAATTGTACTCCGAGCAAAATAAACTCAATCAAACGCTGACTCAACAGGAATTTTCTCCTTCATTATATATATATATATATATATATATATATATATATATATATATATATACATAGATATATACCTATATATATATATATACCAATATATATATATTTATATATATATATATATATATATATATATATTTATATCTATGCAATATATATATATACATATATATATATATACACACACACACACACATATATATATATATATATATATATATATATATATATATATATGTATATATATATATATAACATATTGTACAAAGAATTACCTCATTTACTTAATTGATCAAATCCATATCTGTCAATTGTCCGTATCACTATTGTCAAATAAAGCACTACGAGGAAAGTACTCTTAATTAACCCCCCCTGATTAATGAATGCAAGGTCATTAATCATTTTGATAGCTGGAGTGATTTCACCTATATATCAATGTGACCCAGAGTTGACAATTAGGGGTATGGTGCCCCTAAGGAAGTGACTAATTAGAGCTAATCTGAAATTAGAAGCAGTGAAAAGTGCCGAATAAAAAAATAAAAATTGAAAAAAAAAAAAAAAAATTTCCGTTACTTTCTCGTATTTAAGTGCTTAAAATTGTGATATATGACAAATTAAATAAATTATTTGAGTCAAAATTAATAACGTGAAGAACAAGCTTCTTATTAATCTCATTTAAAATAAGAAAAGAAAGTCGTTATTACTTCGAGTAACAGAAAAACCGTTGCTATTTCGGAAATTTGAGAGTTTCAAACCAAGCTCTTGATATTAGGCTTAATCCACAAACGCCTAAGAGTGACTCAAAGACTACAGAAACATGATCCCAAACAAAAAGTTGAGCTTTCGAACCAAAGCGAAGCCAACTCCAAAATTAAATAAAAAGGAGGGAAAGTCTCCAAACCCCCAACTCCCTCAACTTCTTGGAGAAAACGGGAGACCATCTGATCTCCCCATTGGAGGCAACCAACCTCCCAACAAAAAGACCTACATACCAACTCAACAGACGAAAGGAAAATTTGTGTGTCC
>JABUQX010141005.1:0-15000 GCA_015478945.1 Trachelipus rathkii
GTTGTAGCCGTTTCATTTAAGGTACGTAACAGCAGACTTTGCGTTATCGTGAAACACTTTACCGCATTTTCGTGCACTTACTTCACCTATCATCAATACAGTGCAGGGGATATCACTTGCCATGAAGAGAGTAGGAGGGGTCAACAATGTCTAATGGACTCTGCAAAGCCGTTGGCCAAGGAGGCAGAGAGTGCCACCTGAGCTTCCAAGCATCGTATTTACTTTAGAGCGCTGACAAGCCGCAGGGCGCAGTAGTGCAGTCCGCATTCGGACGAAAATGACCCGCGACCTTTACTGACGCACCCGATAACGACCTTTTTGAGCTCAATTTTACTGACGCTGACCTTTTTGGGCCCTTTACCCAGCACACCGATACTGACCAATACGTTCCATGGAGTCTTATTTTTGGCCAGTGATACAGCAACTAATTTTTGACCTAATTTTTTGGGAACCCCAATTTTTCAGCAACCCTGATTTTGGCAACCTTCGAAGGGTTGCCATAAACTGGTATCAAGCAACCGTTGTACGTAATGCCCCCTGTTTACTTAATTTTTGACCTATGGGTGAATTTTACAGTAAATTTATTGTCGCTATTTAGGGCTTAGCCTTTTGTCATCAACCTTTTGTTTGACCATGATATTTAGGCTACTTGACCCTTGCATATACCATGGTCAATTTATTACATAATTTCTGGCCTCGTACTTACCGTCTGCTCAAGCTGGTTCCCTAACTTGGTACATGTGGATCCTATCTAACTTAGACTTCCCCACACACTTTCCGCACTTACACGCCATACATTTCACTGACACTTACACACATTCACTATGGCACTTACATTTTACCCATACACTTACATTTACACTTATACATTACAAACACACTGCTTCTTGTTAATCCATGGAGTCAATTTTGACCATTAATCTGTCAGCTCCTTTATAAGGGACTTAGCCCTTTTGATGTCTTAACCAGAACAATATGATATTTTCAGCCTTAGGCCCCACTGCCTCCCTTGGGATTAATTTGACACGCTAGCAGTGGCTTTGATGGTTCCAATCACCGTAGAGGTACCTGAGGATGTTCTATTAGTATTCTCTAGTGTCAGGTGAGTCAAGGTGAAGTCAGCCAAATTGTTTAATGAGTCTTCCATTGGGTGTTAGTAGTGCAATGAGTGCCAAGTGAAATTCACATAGTGCCAGTAAATTTTCCACATGAGTCTCCCAACTGAGGTGCCACTTTTTCAAACTGCCACCTAGCCTCCTGAGCCTGAATGCCTAATATGGGTGTCACACCTGAGTATAATAAGTGTGTAGAACCAAATGGTGTACATTACAATCTCTTACTAAATGCTTCTAAATTCGTGTTCCACTAACACCTTAGCATGTTAGAATATATATCTAAAGAATTACAGTTGGAATTTAGTGACATAAAACATTTGAGTCCGCGTCTGAGTGAACACCGTCTGAGAAACCGACCGCCGCGGGCGCCCGCCAGGCGCAATATTTCCCGCCCGCCGCGTGCGCCGGCAGGCGCAGTATTTCCGCGTAACCGCCGCCGCGTGCGTCCGCAGACGCAAAATTCCGCGTGAACGAAAAATATGATAACAATGTAAACTATTCAAAGAATTTCTTTTCAAACATACTAACAGGTCATTCTTTTACTCAATTATTTTGAAATTTTATTAAAAACATATACTTTATATAAAGCAGTAGAAATCAGTACACATCAATGAGGGTATTCCTTACCTAACACCTAGGGGTCCAATATCTTTGTTTTACTGCTTTACTGCTTTAACTCTCTTCTTTACTGCTTTAACTCTCTGCCCATTACGTAAAGCAATAGTGAAATCAGTAAATCAATAAATTAAAACACCTAACACCTAGGGATTAGTATGTTACTTTTGTTTTACTGCTTTACTTTAACTCATGTTTTACTGCTTTAACTCACATGTTTTACTGCTTTAACTCTATGTTTTACTGCTTTAACTCATATATTTATTAACATACATGCCTTAAAGCAGTAAATCAGTAAATCAATAAAATTTACCCTGAGGATTGAAATATGGATTAGTATGCTTTTGTTTAACTGCTTTACTGCTTTAACTACCTTTACTGCTTTAACTTTCTACCGTTTTACTGCTTTAACTTTCTACTTTACTGCTTTACTTTCACTTATATTTATTAACAATATATTTTCTTTTTATATTTTTTGTTTTATTACTTATTTATTATTTCTCCCACTTTGGCCTTTTGTTTAATACTTTTATTAGTTATGTAAGAATAAAAGCTTACAAATTCTGTTATATAACAGGCTTTTATTTTAATAAAAATTGTACAGTACAATAAACGTAACTACTGCTTTACAGCTTTAATTAATCTCATTATTCATTATTCACTTAACGAGTATGGATGTGGAGAAATTTACGTTCCGAAGTCCGGCTACATGTCTTGTAGCTGGTCCGACAGGCTGTGGTAAAACCTTTCTATTATTAAATATTTTAAAGGAAATGGAGATTTTTGAACAAGCACCTGTAAAAATAATATGGTGTTATAATGTTTATCAGGAAAAATTTAAAGAATATAAAGATGTTATTCAATTTCACGAAGGCATATACGATATTAGGTCGCTGGACAATATACATGGACACAAAATTATTGTATTAGATGATTTAATGCACAAATTGAATTTGGAAATAGCAGAAGCGTTCACAGTTTATTCTCACCATCTAAATATCTCTGTGTTTTTCATAACACAGAATATTTTTCACCAAAGCAAGCATATGCGAAGTGTTTCTTTAAACACACAGTATTTACTGTTGTTTGGCCAGAGAAGAGACATGAGTCAAATTAATGTATTGGCAACTCAAATGTTTCCCCTTAAAGACTTCTTAAAGGTATATAAAGAAGTTACATCTGTTCCTCATGGTTATTTAATGTGTGAACTTCATCCTAAAAACACGTATAGAGTTTTGCTCCGTACTAACATTTTGCCATTCGAAATTGAAACTGTATACATACCTGAATAATAGGTGCTCTGGTTGCAAAGTGTTTACCTCTTATAATTTAAAAGGAAGTTGAAATATCTAGAAAAACAATAAAACTAATTATTGAGGATGAAAATTCATCAGTGTGTATGTGAAGTCTGTTTAAATCTTACTAAAGAATGTTCCTTTAAACAGGCTACTCAGAAGGTAACTACGTCGTTATACGACAGTATGTTAGCTCTCTCAACACGTAAAATTTAAAAAAATAAAAGTTTTTTAAAAAGAGGAGGAGGGGTATTCCTGCCATTACTCTTCTCCGTTATATCTCCCCTGATAACTAAGTGGTTATCCCCATAATGAAGAAGGTTTGTACTTCCATATAATGAGTATGAGAAAATGAAGTATAATAATACAGCATTTCACAGAATTCAGTTCCTCAGATTCATCATTCACAACCTCAATATGGCCAGTTATTGCCACACCTTGCGCAAAATCCACAATCACATCATCATTCACAACCCCCATACACGCAAATATTACAGCCCAATGCATTGACATTACAACCTCTTTCACATCAGCAGCAACAGTTGCACCAGCAGAATCCTTATATTGTGAACGACACATTATCTTTCCAGCAGCCTCTACCTCCTAGCTTATACGATCCTAAAGTTGAACAGATAACCAAATATGAGAAAGAAGTGTACAGGATATTAAATTCAGACATTAACATCCATGAGAAACGCCTCTTATACCAGGATGCCATACAAAAATTGATAGATCTTAAAGACTTGCATCTACATCCATCCCTACGTATTCCGCTAACCGATAATGTAGATATTCTAATGAAGTAAAACTGGAAGTGAAGAAAATGAAGATACGAGAATTTAAAAACTCTCGCAGGGAGGCTTACCTAACTAGGTGTGCAGTCAGAATGACTTTATATATATTTTAAAAGAGAAGCCTTGATGAACTTTGAATGAGCTTAGAGGCAGATCGTAATTGATGATAAATCATTAAAAAGGATCAGGAAATATTGTGAACTTATTAGCTGATCTCTAAGCGCATAACTGGAAGAAAAAAGAGCCTATAAGATGAATAAATATGTTCCACCTGGAGGAAACTTCGACTATTAATTTTCAAGTTTAATCTTAATACAGCTTTTGATTAGCAGACTTAGATAATATCCCCAACCCTTCAGACCATGATTCAAGTCATCAGGCACTTCTTACCGCATCAGATAGAAATTTAAACGTGTTGCAGAGAGGGACAGACAACACATATAATAGCATAGTTGGATTAAATCAGCCAATTGTATATATATTTATATTAACCAATAACATATATATATATGATATATAACATGTATAACTCTATACTTTCTACATATATATATATATATATATATATATATATAACTTTATATATCTCTATATATATTTCTATCTATATATCATATATATATATATATATATATATTTGAAATATTTAAGCTACAATGTTTGTATATAAGTAAGTGTTTTAAATCCACTTTACCTCTTCTTTCTTCTTGGCCTATTATCACATTTTGCACAGCTGATACAAAAATATATATATATATATATATATACTATATATATATATATATATATATATAATAATAACTAATATATATATATATATAATATATATATATAATAATAATAATCAACTAATAACTAATATACATCTATATATATAATATAATAATAATAATATATATATATAACTTAAAACACTGTGTCCATTAGACCATATGGGGAGGCAGAAGGGGTGGTTGATACGGTAAATTTTCGATCTGGGAGACAAACCGTTTTGGGGACTGGGTTTGCTTTAAGGTATCTAATATTGAGGAAAAGAGTTAAAAAGCTATTTGGAGGGTGAAGAGGCATTTACTCTACATAAACCTGTAAGAAAAAATTTCCTACTACACGGAAAACCATATCTCCACAGCTCGATAGCATATGGCAGTTAGATTTATCGGAAATGATTAAATACAGCTCTTATAATGAAGGTTTTCAATATATACTTTTTACAATTGACGTATACTCTAGATACTTGTGGTTGAGGCCAATAAAAGATAAAAGATCAGCTACAGTCGCCGATGCTGTACTTGAAATTATAGAGGACGAGCGGAGAACACCTAAATCATTTTGGACAGATTCAGGTAATCTGGAATCCAAGGGACGAGGGGTTTCAGGAGATGCTCTGGGAGTATGGTATAAGCTATTACAATACATTTTTCGTAACGTAAACAAAGCGGCAATAGTTGAAAGAGTCCAACGTACTATTAAAGAACGCATGCATGCATAGGTATTTTACTAAAATGAACACTTTTAAATATATTGATATACTGGACGATCTGGCTTATTCTTATAACAGGATCTTACCATAGAACTATAAAGTCAACTCCTTTTTAGAAATGTCACAGAGTGCATGACTAATTATCGCTCATGAGGGTGATATATAAAAAGAACGCATGATGTACCAATTAAATTCAGAATAAAGGTAACGATTATGTAAGAGTTTCTCGAACAGAAGAAAGGTTTAGAAAAGGATATGAATCAGGTTGGACTACGGAAGTTTTTAAAGTCCACAATATCCGACCATTCAGTCGTGATAGTTTAAAGTTATATTATCTGGAAGATTTAAATGGTGAAAAAATAAAAGGCGGATTTTATAAACAGGAAATACAAAAAGTAAGGTTCAATCCTGTAACTCATGAATATAAAATTGAAAAATCATTAGGTACAAAAAAAATAAGCAGTTACTTGTGAAGTGGAGGGGATATCCTGCCAAGTTTAATACTTATATAAAAGCAAGTGAAGTTAAGAATCATTAATCAGTTGTCATTATAATCATGGAGAGTGTAGATCACTTTTATATAACTCTGCCTTCTTCAGCCTCCTTGGATTTACATCCTGATAATAAACTCTCGGATTTTACAACTGTGCTAATGAATCCTATACAGCTTGAAAGAGAGGCATACGAAGTAGGATTATGTGAAATGATATTAAATACAGACATAGAAAATTTACCTCACAATCTATTCTGGATGGGGGTGTACAGAAGTGTAGAATGTGTTGAAACTATATTACAAGTGGAAGATACTCGTTATCTGAAAAGGACTACAATTGCCAAAAAGATGAATACGACAACATTTGCTACAAAAGAATACTTCTTTGAAGAATTTACTTTACGGAGGTCATATTTTAAATCGGTGCCTGCTATTTTTAGTCATTTAAACGTTCTCTTTGATATGAGTATTATGTGTAAGGACTTGGTATACAAAACTGATATGCGTCTATGAAGATAAAGTAATAATATCTTTAAGTTCAAAAGTAAATGTAAACCTACGAGACCGGGACATGTTTTTTCTCGAACGATCACCATGGCAGCGTAAACATATTCGTAGACGTGATGCTGAGTTGGATATACTTCATGATATCCCTACTATGTTGAAGAGGGTTATACTATCTGTGGAGAATAACCGCATGACTCCACATGAACTAAAAGATGAAGCAGATCGAGTACTGCATTATACATGTACCCTATCCGAGATGCTCAATCATCCAGGTATGGCTTATGTATATACAAATATAATTGATCATCAATATGTAGGTAATACTAAAGCTCCTTTATTAAGAGTAGTATATTTTCCCAAAGAGAGTAAAGTTATAACATTCCTTAATGTTCATTATCTACCTCTGAATAGATCAAATTTTGACTCTGTACGCGTGCATATAAAAGATGTAGAAGGAAATCCTTTTCCCTTTACATACGGCGCATTGTTATGCAAAGTTCATATTAGAAAGAAGCAGATGCAGTAATTACAGCATAATGGAATATATATAAAGGCAGATATATTTTTCATTCATTAACATACTCTCACAGTGTAAAGATAGTATAAGAAAGATACTCCTGTAATAATGGACGAAGAAAGGGTATTCAGGGGAACAAAAATGCAGAGGGGGTGAACTAGATCAAATTTTTGCCACGCTATGGAGAAGTGCAAGGCCTCTGCTCAGGAAAGGCGGGGAATATATAGGTAAAAAAGCTATAAGAACAGGTTTGCATACTATTCAAGATATTGCTGCAGGAAATAATCCTCGTACAGCATTAAAAAGACGCATAGCCGATGTTTCAGATGAGATGTTGGATGATGTTAAGCGTAAAATAAGACGTAAAATGTCAGGACAAGGTCGAGGGATCAAGAAGATTGTCATAAAGAAAAAGACTAAGCGGAAAAAACCTCTAAAGAAAAAATGTATTGATGTATTTGCTATTTAATTACTAACTAATAACTTTTATACGATGTGTGTATATAAGTAAGGTTTTTCATGAAAATGTTCATTATACGTCCAGAGCTCGCACATGCAAGATGCATTTCCTTCATCCTTCTAGTCCTGATTGTTGTAGGAGTGAATTGGATCTCTTCTCAATGAACCCTACACAGATTAGCGTTAGCGAGTCCAACTTTATCAGTATTAATCCTCTGCATTCAATTACCAATACAGATGTTCCTCTAGAGTTCAATATTCCAGGCACTTCTGATCAATACCTAGACCCCTCTAATGTGTTTTTATATGTAAAAACGAAATTGACAAAACCTGATGGTACAGATCTTCCTACGGGTGATGACCATATAGTATATACAGAATCAAATTTCCTGTATACATGTTTCAACCAGGTTGAAGTCTATCTTAACGGAACTTCACTAGGTGCATCAGCGGCTAATTATCCTTATAGAAGCTATATAGAACATTTGTTAAATTATTCAGACGATGCTAAACAATCTCATCTCAAATCATATGGTTTTTACAGTTTCAAAGATGAAGCTGCACATATAGATATAAAGCCGCTAAAGTCATAAATAATACTTATGAATTTTACGGTCGATTAAATGGCGATATATCTTCTCTCAAGAAAGACTCATTCTACCATCTGTAGATACTAGAAGTCATTTATCACGGTCATCTCAATGTCCCTCGTAAGCAGCTCTGCCACGCGCTCATAGTCAGAAGCCTGCTGCTCAAGCTGTAGTTATCTCTATATCAACGTAACTATCACCTGCGCCATTTGTTGAATTCAGCCTTAGGCCACCTGCCTTGCAACCAAAGAGATTTGAAATCAGTGTTTAACCCTGCTCAGTTACAGAGTATATACTCCTACTATATGCAGATGTTACCACTGAGAATTAATAACTGTTATCTGTTTTATCAAATCTCACTGAATCTCAAGTCACTATAAATTCTTTTTCGACGCAGAGTATCGGTTACGTGAATGGACTGCCTCACAGGATGGAATTTATGAAAATATTATACAACGGGGCTATCTCTCTGTACTCGACCTTTTTACGATTTAATAGCCAATACTGTATCATGTAATGATAGTGGGACAGGCTTAAATCTTGAAGAATACGCAAAGAATAGTAATTTATACGCCTATGATCTTACTGCAGACCTTTCAGCTTGTAACGCCTATCATTTAAACATTTTGAGAAAGGGCACCTTAGGACTAAGTCTCTCTTTTGGATCGAGTCTACAATCACCCATCACTGTAGTGGTCTATCTTGAGCATCCTCAACTCATTGAAATTGACCGAGTACGCAACGTACTTTTGAATTATTAAAGATGAATGAAGAAATAAAATCAGTGTTTAAAAATGAACCTCGCTTTTTAGGAGTGTTTGCTATTAACGAAATAAACTCTGTAAAGTTGGAGAAGGATACCTGCTTCATATTCAATACATTGCCTCGTCACATCACCTCAACAGGACATTGGATTTCCGTTTATAGAAAACGATACTGTTCACATAATTGATTCTTTGAACTTAAAATTTATATTGAATAATCATTATATTACCTTATTTTTAAAATATAATAATGTAAGCTGTGTAAAAACTATGTCTTACTCTGTTCAACCCTTATATTCCAATTTATGTGGAGTCTATTGTATTTATTTCATTATATGTTTTTTAAATAATGTATGTTTTAATAAACTTGTAAATATATTTGATGCTAAAAATTTGTATGTCAATGATTTTATAGTTTCTGATTATGTAATAAATGCTTTAAAATGAAAAAACGCGATTTTACTTCCCTTAAAACTCGTATATATATAAAAAGGTTTTAATAAAATTTCGTTTCAATTTTATTAAAAATAAAATGTTTATAACAGAAACTCTGTGTTTTTATTCTTACATTAAATTAAAAATAAAAAGTATTAAAATAAATAAAGAAAATAGAATAATAAATAAAGTAATAAAACAAAATATAAAAGAAAACATAATGTTAATAAATATATGAGTTAAAGCAGTAAAGCAGAAAGTTAAAGCAGTAAAGCAGAAAGTTAAAGCAGTAAAGCAGAAAGTTAAAGCAGTAAAGCAGAAAGTTAAAGCAGTAAAACCCGTAAAAGCAGTACTTGTTGCTAAGTAACACCTCTATTGATTTATTTGATTTACTGTTCAGAATTATCTTGATGTTAATAAATACTCTAAATAGATTAAAGCAGTAAAACATGTGAGTTAAAAGCAGTAAAAACATGAGTTAAAGCAGTAAGACACATGAGTTAAAACGGTAAAGCAGTAAAAAAAGCATACTAATCCCCTAGGTGTTAGGTAACACCTCTATTGATTTTGATTTACTGCTTTAAAATATGTAATGTATATGGCGATTTAAAAACATTAAGCAGTAAAACAAAGCATACTAATCCCTAGGTGTTGGGTAATAACACCTCTATTGATTTACTGGTTTACTGCTTTAAGGTATGTAAAAATATGTTTTTTCATATCCTGAGCCTTACCTATTGTAAAAATGAATGACTCATGATATATTTGAAACGAAATTCTTTGAATAGTTTACATTGATATCATATTTTCGTTTACGCCCGAAATTTTGCGTCCGCAAACCATATGCGAAGTGGGTCAACCCGCAGAAATCGCCCGCGCCTGCGGGCGCACGTAGCAGGCGAAATAATATTGAACCTGCAGGGCGTTGGCAGGCACTCCCCATGGTTATCGTTCGCGGCAGATGACCACTGCGAACGCGGACTCGGACTCGAAACGTTTGCGGTCACTGTCTCAGCGCCTTACTTTAACTCTTTAAAATATTATTCATCATTTTTATAAGTGTTACATAAAAATACTAACTCTGTAGTAGGAAAACACCCAGCAGATGTAGTGCTGCACCATTCGGTTCCTCATACCTTATTACCTAGGAGTAGGCACACCCATATTAGGCCATTCTAGGCTCAGGGGAGGCTAGAAAGGCTTGAAAAAGTGGCACTCAGTTGGCACTGTGGCACTCACTTGGCACTATGTGGCACTCGCTTGGCACTCATTGGCATCACTTGGCACTCACCTGGCACTCACCTGACACTCATCTAATACTTAATAGAACACTAATAGAACATCCTGGTACTTCTTACGGTGATTGGGAACCATCAAGACCATCAAGTTAGCGCGGGTCATTATGGTATACTTGGCGAGAGGTCAAGGCTGAAATATGCCAGTCCAAACAAGGTTAGGAGACGCATCAAAAAAGGGCTAAGTCCCTAAAGGAAGGAAATTACCGTGGAGTTAAAATTGACCATGGACGTGATAAAGGGTTGGCAGTGTGTTTATTTTTGATGTTATATAAGTGTAAATATGGTGTATATGGAGTAAAATGCCAGTGTCATAGGTAGATGTGTGTATAGTGTCATGAGTGAATGTGATATAAGTGTGTGTGTGTGTGTGTGTATAAGTGTAAGTGTGTGTGTGTAGAGTGTTCAGAATTAGGATAGATCATACATGCGTTCCAACGATTAGGAACAGAGATGTGTGACAGGTGAGGCACGAGTGGCCCAGGAAAATTGGCGTGGACGAAAAATTGACCCATGGTATATGGCAAGGCTAAATATCTGTGATGATAAAGGTTAAGACATCAAGGGCTAGCCTAAAGGAAGGACAATAAGTACGTGGGCAGAAATTCTGCATGGTCAAATTAGGGAGGCGTAAATAAGGGGGCAATACGTACCCAACGATTTTATACGCAACCATTTGGCGCAACCCTTCTTCGAAGGGTTACCAAAATTAGGGTTGCCGAAAAAATTGGGGTTGCCAAAAAATTAGGGTTGCCAAAAATTAGGGTTGCCAAAAAAGCCATGGGCCAAAAATGACCCATGGAGAGAGACCAAAGGGTCAAGGTCAAAAAAGGTCAAAGGCCAAAAAGGTAAAAGACAAAAAGGTCAAGGTCGAGTGAAATTCGAGCTCAAAGGTCGCGGTCAGAAAAAGGTCAAAAAAGGTCGCGGTCATTTCGTCCGGAATGGATCTGTTACTACTGGCGCCGGGGACTCCCAGTTCGCTACGTCGGCGTTAACTTTAGGCCACACAAAACGAGCCGTTACCAGTTTGCGTGAAGCCTCGACGCCAGGGTGTGAAAGCGAATGGAGATTGCAGAAGACTGCCTTTCGAAGAGCATCAGGTACGAAAGGACGAGGATTGCCTGTTGAAATGTCGCACAAGAGTCTCTTCTCTATGCCCGGAAGATTGAGCCACTGCAGCTGTAGAGAAGAGTCCTGCTGAAGATCGATATTGTCTTGCTCCTGGCACGTGGCCATGGCTGCGTAATCAATGTCAGGAATGGGGGAAAGAGCGTTAATTTAATCGAAAAACATCACAGGTGAAATTATCCTCCGGAGATGTGACGACCATCAATGCCAGCAATCAACTGGGAAACAAATTCAAGATGACGAGCTTCACGGGGAGAGTGACGTTCATGCCGTGAAGCCATCGCAAAAGTGATCGCTTTGTGGTCGGTCAGGATGTGGAACTCCCGTCCTTCCAAAAAGTACCTAAAATGGCGAACAGCAAGATACATAGCAAGCAACTCCCTTCCAAAAGCACTATACCTTGTTTCGGCGGGTTGCAGCTTGCGAGAAAAGAAGGCAAGTGGGCACCATTCACCCTTTTGGAACTGCTGAAGCACCGCACCAACAGCGAAATCGGAGGCATCCACCTGCACTCTCGCTGGTGCGGTATCGTGGGGATGAACTAAAAGAGCGGCGGAGGCGAGGGCTTCTTTGGAAGCCTCGAAGGCAGACTCTGCTGCCGGAGACCAGTCGACTTTAGTGGTGCTGCCTCGTTGCTTAGGACGAATGAGTGCTGTAAGCGGGCCTAGGAGGGCTGCCGCTGATTTCAGGAAGCGATGATAGTAGTTAATCATCCCCAGATATTGACGAAGCTGCTTTTGGTTCTGGGGAAGTGGAAAGGCGCGGATGGCGGCGACACGGTCTACAAGAGGGCAGATACCCTCAGCCGAAACTGTGTGACCCAGGAAAGTAAGAGAAGACGCACCGAATACGCACTTGGTAGGATTGAGACGAATTCCCGCATCATCCAACCTACCGAAAACGGCACGTAGGTGATCCATATGTTCTTCAGGAGAGGAGGAAGCGACTAACAGATCATCTAAATATGCCCAAGCAAAAGGAAGGCCACGGAGGATAGAATCGATGAACCTCTGGAAGGACTGGGCTGCATTTTTCAAACCGAATGGCATTCTTGTATACTCAAAGAGGCCAAAGGGGGTGATTACAGCTGTCTTGGGAACGTCCTCCGGAGCCACGGGTATCTGATGGTAGGCTCGAATTAAGTCCAAAGAAGAAAAAATGGTGTTGCCAGACAGGTGGGAAGTGAAACTTTGTATATGCGGCACAGGGTACCTATCCGGTGTTGTGGCAGAATTCAAAGCCCTAAAATCCCCACAGGGTCTCCAATCCGTAGTGCCTTTAGGAACCATGTGTAGCGGAGAAGACCAACAACTCTTGGAAGGGCGCACAATGCCAAGTTGCAACATGTGATCAAACTCGGCCTTGGCGGCCTTGAGCTTATCAGGTGGGAGGCGGCGAGCTCGAGCAAAGGTGGGTGGGCCAGTAGTTTCGATATGATGTTCAACAGAATGCTTAAGAGGGGTATCGGAAGAGCAGGGATGCAATAAAGAAGGAAATTCCTTCTGCAGGAGGGTCAGAAAGGGAGAGACCACTGAAGAAGTTGGAGGAGCAACAGCAGAAATACCCTTTAGAGCAGAAGCAATAATAGCACCGGGAGTATAAAGAGAAGTATCGCCATCGACAAGTCGGCGATTACGAAGATCGACCATAAGATTAAAATGGGACAAAAAATCAGCACCGAGGATGGGCTGTGTCACCTCAGCGACGAGAAAAACCCATGGGAACTTGCGGCGGAGAAAAAGATCCAACGTGCATAACCGCTCTCCATATACCGGAATGGAAGAGCCATTAGCAGCGAAAAGTTGACGGCCAGGGAGAGGGATAGCAGAGTCCTGGGAAGGGTCCCTGGGTACCAGCGAAAGGCTGGCCCCAGAATCGATCAAGAAGACAAGTTTAGAGGACTGATCGTAGATACGAAGAACATCCTGTGCAGTAGTAGGAGAAGAAGAAAAAGAGCCAGCATCTCCCGTCGCTCCTACGACGGGATGGCTGTCGAGTTTCCCTGATAGAGAGGGCAGGAAGGATCGCATTTCTTGGCATCCATGCCGAAAGTATGGTGATAATAACAGTACCCATGAGGATACAGGCGCTGGCGTGAGGAAGAAGCAGAAGGTGAACGAGGACCGCGAGAAGGACGAAAGTTGGAAGGAGTGGGATCGCGAGAGCGAAAAGTGTTATTATTAATTGCCGCTGTAAGGGAGAGAAGGGCAGTTTTTATATCGGCCATGCCAGTTTCGAGAACCGAAACCCGGGTATCCAGAGCTGCCGAAGGAGGAGGTTGTACTGCGAAAGCGTGAGAGTAGGAAGGTTGAGGTGGGTGAGAATAAGGAGGTTGAGCTGGATAGGAGGCAGAAGGCGGTTGAGGAACAAGAGGAGGAGGAAGAGTAGCGGAGGCGTTGGTAGAGTATTGGGGAATGTGTTGGGCGTGAGTTGTAGATGGTTGAGGAGGTGCGAGAGTTGAAGAGGTAGGAGAAAGAGAGGAAACGGCGTAAGAGGTGTGGACCAAAGGCTCCATCGGGGGGCGCAAAATTCTGTCTGCTGTAGCGGCAAACTCAGTGAGGGACAACGTCGGGTTTATTGACTGCAGTACGCTGTGATGTCGAGCAGGCATCTTCTGGAGGAAGAGGGTGCGAATTATTTTCTCTTCCCGTGTAGATGGAGTGCCGCCCAACAAACCCAGCATCCCTACCATCAATTCCGAGGGTTTCTGGTCGCCCAGTGAGATGCCTCCAAGCAGAGTTTCCAATTGTTCCTCTCTAGTGGGAGCCAAGCGGTCGATAATAAGGGTTTTGAGCGTGTTGTAAGGGGTTGTAGAGTTTCTAGTTGTTGCCAGGCCATCCCTGATTTTGAGGAGGCAAGATTCTGGTAGAGCATTCACAACTCTCGAATATCTCTCCTTCTCGTCTTCGATGGTCAGGAGCGCTGACTCAGCCAGGTCAAACCAAAGCTCGGGATTGTTTACGAAGAAAGGTTGCAAATGGAATGCTCGCGAGGGAGTAGACATGATGAAAGGCGTAGAAGTTGGCAGAGTGAAGGAAAGAAAAGAAGTTAAATAAGATGTGGAGCGAGCGGAGGCACTAATAACGGACCGAGGGTGGAAAAATCAAAGAAATTACAACCTTAGGAGCTAGACCAAGGATTAAAATGAGGCTGTTGCGATATGAAATTGCCAAAATATATACTAAAACAAGAGAAATAAATACTTCCGCAGCAAATATATATATATATATATATATATATATATATATATATATATATATGAGAGAAAGAGAAGACATATACAAATATATTATATTATTATATATCTTAGTATATATATATATATATATATATATATATATATATAATAATAATAAAAAAATTTTTTTTTTTATTATTATTATAATTTCTTTATTATTTATAAAAATTTATAGTATCCACTATTAATTTATTAAGTAGGTCATGTCTCAAAATAGGATACCACAAATTATATGAAGCTAGATACCAACATTTACATTAAGAAATAATAATAAC
>JABUQX010141005.1:20000-38305 GCA_015478945.1 Trachelipus rathkii
AGCCAGGCATGTAACTAAAAACTATAACAGCTACAAGAAAATAAATATCATTTTATTAATCAGGGAGACATTTTTACCCGGAAATAAAAAGTATTGTGTGCAATAATGCTTTTTAAAAAGTCAATTTGTTGTAAAATGTTGAAAATTACAGTTTTTGAACGAAGATACTCTCGCTTACTCCGACAGAACAAGCAAGTCAGCAATGTTGCTTTTTTTTAAAAACTAACGAATACCCACGGGTAAACAAGAACGATGGCAAGAGTCGGGGTTGGCCTACCGGGGACGACGGCTCAAATAACCCCAAAAGGATATAAAAAGAAAATAAAATTTTCTCCAAAGTGATAAAAGTATGGCAAGGTCTCGAGACTAAATGAGTTTCAGATAATGATCCAGGTGCGTAATTATTTCAGTGAGTCTAAGATTACTAATATTTAAGGGGCTATTAATAAATATTGTAGAATTAAAAATAATTAGAGTTTCTTCCAAGAAATTTTAGCTAAAATCAAAAATGTTATTTATTTTCCTGTAGATGTTATATTTTTCTAGTTACATGCCTGAACTCTTCAGGCTAATAATATATATATAGAAGAGAGCAGAAGAAAGATAGTATATATATATATATTATAAAGGTTATATATAAGGGTTATAGTTATAGCAGATATATTCTTTATAATAGCAGTAAATAGTCCATATATATATATATATATATATATATATATATATATATATATATATATATATATATATATATATATATGGCTTATATATATTTCATTAACAGCAAAATATCATTTTTCCAATCAGATATCGATTTATTGATTTTATGTATTTTGGTTTATTTTTGTGAAGTAATATAATTGTTAAATTATATCATTTTATTGAATAGAGATCAGCATATTACGCTCATCAGAATATTAAAGACCAGCATAATACGCTCATCAGATTATAGAAAGTTCAGATTAAGAACTTGACGAAATTCTAAAAGAATTGAATATTGGCCAGTGCAATAATAGTTTAGATTATGTGCACTGCAAGTTAGAACATTTAAGAGAGTATACTCTTGAAAGCCTTAGGTCTTCACTATAACTAAAATAGTTAGTTAAATAGTGGGATATTACACTAGGTTAATTTTTAAGCTTATTGAGAAAAGTTTGTTTTCCCAAGCTCAAAACGAAGTAGTTGACCCGTTTTTAGCTTTCCAGAATGTTAAATTAAAATGCACATACAGAACGATCTTCGAATAAAGGAATATTTGAATATTAAACTTTAATTCAGCACGAAGCTTAACAGTGAAAATTGTTACCGGCTCGAAGCCTTACAACGAATGATTTTAAATGAGAACTTATCAGTTCAAAAAATAAAGGCGAATGAAATCTCAAATATCCAAAAACCGCTCTCTACTTTTTGCATTTGGCAACCCTCAGGTTTCCAAAGTTACAAAAAACATATTGTTTCAATTTTTTTCTTTCTTGAGAATATAAAATAAACAACTTTCTACAATGAATTCAATTTCACATGCGATATACTGAAATACCGTAACAACAAGAGGTCTAGCAGATATCCGCATCTGCATAATTTTTCTACACGATCCAGCACCTTGCATTTGAATCCGCATGACTTTTTTTTTGCGGAGAGCGGATAGTATTCATTTATGAATTATGAGACTAAATGTTCCCCAACTTTCTGTAACGCAAGATGTTCAGACTCTTCACAGAGCTAGTTGGCGTACATGCTTGGAGAGGATGGAAGAAATAAATGAAGCTGTCTGCTTTTGTTTCGTACAAACATCTCAAAGGCCGCAGGCTTAGACAGGTGATTAATACGATTTTAGGTAATTGTATTTCTTCTTAAATCCGTTTGAAGAGGTAACTAAGACTATTATCTCAGAAAATTCTTATGCTGCAAATGTAGCCAGCCGTTTCACTTCTGTGGGTGTTAAGCAAGCTGCTATTAAAAGTATGACAGATGACAGTTCCACCAATGGATATTGTTTCCAACAATCTGCAAAACGACTATTCATCTACAATAGTAATCTTTTCGATCCTAGATACAAACCAAATTTCTTGAACCACGTGTTTCACAAAGGGTTAAAATTTATTTAGTATTCCTATGTGATGAAATGCTGCTAAAGCCAGAAATTTCACCAGCCAATAAAAGCAAAGATTGCAGAAACAGACACACATTTACTATCTGTTAGCGAAGCCATTGCAGAATGCATAAACGTTCTTTTGGCTTCTAGCAGCATTGGAGAGTCTTGTTCAGAGGTGTCAAAGGACACTCTGTCATTGATCGAAGATTATCAAAAGCGAAAAAACTCTTGGAATCGGATAAAGATCCATTGGTTTGATGGCGTGATAATTGTAAAAGTTTTTCACATCTTGCAGAACTCGGCAGGGAATACTTAGCATGCCCTTCAATAAGTGTAGCTGGCGAGCATCTTTTCAGCGATGCAGATCTCATTTACGAAGAAAAGAGAAGCAAACTCTCCCTTTAAAGGGCTCAGAAGCTTTAGTTTTTTTTAACATAATTTGAGAATTATTAATTTCAAGTATTATTCTATATATAACCTTTTTTTCAAATGGGTTGAGGCTGGGGAAAGAGATTGGTGGGGTGCAAAAGAGTTGGGTCCATATCTCGCAATCTGGTAACACAGGTATATATATATATATATATATATATATATATATATATATATATATATATATATATATATATATATATATATAAAGAAAGATATATATATATATATATATATATATATATATATATATATATATATATATATATATATATATATATAAGAGCAAAAGAACACATGGCTTTTGCCCTGTCAATTGATCTAACATCCTGTTATGCGCGCGAAACTCTTTAACCTTATATTTAGAAAGCTATTTTTCGTATTGTTTTGATGCTAGTCCTCTAGTTAATACTCTCAGGTAGGGTTTTCGCCCTTTCAGTAGAACTAGCATCTTCTTTCATTAGGCTTCAAAACTCGTTCACCCAGAGGTCTCCAGAGGATCTTGCTTCTAGGCGCATAAGATTCTAACACTGGTCCAAGAGTAATACAAGCAAAAGGAAAGGACCAGGTTGCTAGCTCTGTCGCCCTATAACCATGCGAAGAAAATCTTCACTTGTCCTGACAGCTACCACACTTCCAACCTTTCTTTATATATATATATATACCAGTTATTATATATATAGTATATATATATATATATATATATAGTATAGTATATATATATATATATATATATATATATATATATATATATATATATATATATATATATGAAGCTACCTCTGTACAAGACTAAAAACTATGCATCCTCAATTCATGATATGATTGCATTATCCAAATCTGCTTGATAGTCAAAAACTAGCCATCTGCTACATCTATAAAGACATAAAGATGCAGGCGCAGCGCAACACATGACAAGCAAATATATTTCAGTTTCGGAAACAAATGTATAACAATTATAATTTAAATTATTTTTATTTTTATTATAAAACAGGCATTTTAAAGTACTCCAACAGTTATAAACGGTTCAGAATAAACGTCACAATAATAATAATTAATAATTAATAATATAATAATAATAATAATAATAATAATGTAATAATAATAATAACAACAATATTAATAATAATAACACACACACACACACACACACACAAATTTACTTACACTTGCACACAACCCGACTCCGACTCCTTACACAGTAATTTTCGACTCCGACCCGACTCCGACTCCACTTGCATAGAATTTTCACTTTCGACTCCGACTCCGACTCCTGGAAAATTGCACGACTCCACGACTCCGACTCCACGACTCCGACTCCGACTCCGCAGCCCTGGAATAAAGGAATATTTGAATATTAAACTTTAATTCAGCACGAAGCTTAACAGTGAAAATTGTTACCGGCTCGAAGCCTTACAACGAATGATTTTAAATGAGAACTTATCAGTTCAAAAAATAAAGGCGAATGAATTTTCAAATATCCAAAAACCGCTCTCTACTTTTTGCATTTGGCAACCCTCAGGTTTCCAAGAAATAACCTCTTTTTTGACAACTCTTGACTATAATTTTTATATCCTCCCGGGGGGGGATGGCTTCTGGCCTCTATAGGGCAGAAGTCAGAACTTGACTACTTGGAATGAATATTTTGAAAAACAGCTGCAGAATATTTAATCTGATTCTTCCGATGAATCATACATCAGAATATTTTTTCTTGCAGCTTCTGCAGCTTTCCGCTTAGGCCGACTATTTTTGATATCTCTATCAGCTGGCGTTGATGAACTTCCAGCATCCGTCGCAGACGTAGAAGGGGGGTTTACCCCTCCAGGAATATTTAATGATGGATTTGCTGGAAGGACAGGGACTGTGTTTGACGATGAGGGTGTTGAACCACTATGGGTCAAAGAAAGCTCTAGGGGATACAAATATTTGACTGGATACAAGCTGACTTGTCCCCCAGGAGTCCTGACGTACACCGATCTGACTTTATTGTCGTCACCGATTATAAGATCTACGACTATCCCCATCTGCCAGTAAGGACGTTCTTTCACTGGACTTTTGATAAGAACAACGTCATTCTTCTTGACTAGATTATTCCAGTTGACCTGGTAGAGATCTCTTCCAGTCTCTCTAAGACTGAGGAGGTACTCATTGTACCACCTTGTACGAAATTCTTCGAATTTTTCTGAAGAATATTTCAGTGACTTTACTAGCTCTTTCTTAGCCGAAGTTGAGTCCCAGAACTGATTATTTGACCCAGCTCCGGGTAATGCCATAGCGGTTTTTGACAAGGGTTTGATGAAATCGTTGGGAGTAAGAGGTAATATCTCATTTGAACTTGTGGTGTAGGTGAGCGGACGTGAATTTATAGCATCAGCAATATCTGACAATATCGTAATGAAGTCGAAATAATTCAACGAGGAACGTCCAATTGTTTTGAATAAACAATCCTTCACCACACGTATTAACCGTTCCCACTGGCTTCCTACCCATGGGCTATACAGAGGAATTCGCTTATGCGAAATCTGATTTTTTTCTTAAAAACTCACTCCCATTTTCTGACACGAGGAAAGTTCCTAAGAAGTCAGTTCCTTGATTGAAGGAGCGCGCGTTGTCGCTATAGACACAGTCAGGCACTCCGAAACGATTAACAAATCGTTGGAACGATTGTATAAATGATTTAGATGACATGTCATCTATAAGGTCTAAATAGACCGCACGAATATTAAGACAGGTGTAAATGAGTATGAACATTTTTTGGGCTGAGCCAGAGCCTTTGACTTTGACCCACCAATGTTTGGTGTAGTCAACACCTACATGCTTAAAAGGCCTGAATAATTCCACCTGGTCTTTTGAATAATTGGTGAAGCGTGGGTACCGAAAAGCAAAATTATTGAACTTTTTGCAGATTATGCATTCCTGCAAAACATTTTTGATGGAGGTACGCGCTGAAGTCACCCAGAAGCCTTGGAGCCGAATATTTGTAAGAGTGGCTTGTATGCCCAGATGTTTACACTTATGGTGAGCATCCCTTATGATTAACTTGGAGAGGTGGTGACTTTTTGACAGCAAGATGGGATTAATTACGTCATAATTGTAATAATTGCATCTTGACAAACGACCCTTGCTCCTGATGAGATGATTTTCATCCAAGAACAAGTTCAAATTATTTACCAAGTCCGGAACTTGGCCTGTGAAAGAAGGATTATTTTTAATCTCTTCTAAAAATTGAAGTTCTTTCGAGAATGATTCTTTTTGCATTGTCTGTAGACAATACAGACGTGCCTTTAAATCATGATTAATTGTCACACCTCTTGACAAGGCTCCAAACTGGAACAATAAAGCAACTACTCGATATAGTTTGTGCAAGTTTGAATATTTGGACAACTCCACCACAGGAGGTTCATTGCCACCTTGAACAACAGCAAAAACAGGAGATGCTGTTTCCAGAACAGCAGATGGCCAGTAAATACTATTTAAAGAGAGCCATTTTGGCCCTTTTGCCCAGAAGGACATGTTCTTTTGGAACTCTTTGAATGAAATACCTCTGGTCAGAAGGTCCGCTGGATTATCTTCTGTTCTGACGTATAGAAATTTAGGACTTAACGAATATTCCTCTTGAAGCGAAGAGCTCATGGCGCGAATATCTTGCACACGATTCCTCACGAATATTTGCTTAACTTTCGAGATCCTATTTTGGATCCAATGAAGAGTTATCTGCGAGTCGGAGAATATGTTCAATTCCTTGAACTTGACACTCGACAGTCCACTTAACATTTGTGGTAAGCACTTTAATGCTAAAAACACAGACAATAACTCCAAACAGGGAAGCGTTCTTCCTTTTGCAGGAGCGATTTTTCCCTTTGACCAAAAAAGATTTGGACCCTCTGCCGTAGACGAGACATACACTACGAAGCCATAAGCAACAGTGCTTGCATCGCAGAATATATGAATACTTAAATCAGAGTCACTTGACTCAAATGAAGATCTTCCAAAAGAGACCTCCTTCAGAGAGTTAAGGTCTTTGCTCAACTTCCATGAATTTTTGATTTCGGGAGCGATTATATCGTCCCACCCCATGTCCACTTCCCAAGTTTTCTTCATAAGAAGACGGCCTCGAACGGTGACGGGGAGGTAAAGGCATAGGGGATCGAAAACTTTTGAAATCTCCGACAGGAGCTGTCTCTTGGTAGAGACAATATTTAATGAAAAGTCACTAAGACTCAGACTATCTTGAACGGTATTATATAAATACCCTAAAACTCTTTCTTCATCACTTTGATGAGTTGCAAGTTTACCCTCCTCCTTGAATATTTCTTTGAGATCTGGACAATTTGAGTTCCAGGAGCACAAGTTGAAGCCCCCCTCACTCATACGTGAGGTGGCCTCTCGAAAAATATCTTGAAGTTCGTCTACAGACGAAGAAGTGTACAAAAAATTATCAACGTACAGATTATTTTGAAGAAGAGAGGTACAGAGATCAGGAGGGTATTTTTTGGCGTGATGTTGTATCACAGCCCCTAGCACGTAAGGGCTGACAGCCAACCCGAAGATGATGGTGGCATAACGGTAAGTGAGTAACTCGCCATCAGCCTCCCAGAAAAACAGAAGCGATTTCTGTCCTATTCTAACTTTAATTTGATCTGGAGGAGTAATGCCTTCGAAATATCCACCAGAACCATGAATTTGTTTGTTCTGAAGGACGATAATAAATTAAATAGGGAAGCGATTAAATCTACCCCTGGATACGATGCCTGATTAAGTGAAGGACTACAACCTATCTTCAGGCTGCAGTTAAAGACGGGACGAATTTTTGTCGTCACTTGAAGGGCCTGTTTTATTATAGGTCTGTGGGGTATCCAGATGAATTTATGATAATCTTTCGGATGAACCTCCACAGCCTCCACAATACCTTCTCTTAGGTATTCCTTGAATATTTCCCCATACTTGTTAAGCAAGCCTTGAGCAGTCAATTTCTTTTTGACTCGTTGCATCGTTGCAAGAGCAACGTGATGATTTGATGGGACCTGCTCAAGAATATCTTGAAACCACGGAAGTTCCACGTGGTATCTTCCGTCTCGGAACTCTATCCCTTCGTGGAATCTTTTAATGAATATTTCGTCAATGGAACCCTGGTCCCGCTCCTCATTGATACCCAGAGACTCTAATTTATAGAGGTTCTCCAGGCCCAAGTCCAAATCAGACTCAGTATGGGTATGTAAGAGTGGGTCGAAGTACGAAGGTACCGGTTCCACTACAAGATTAATTACATGTTCCGGGACGTTCCTGACAGATCTTTGAATATTTGAAGGTATGGGGAGCTCGGAATTCTGTCATGATTTTTTGACAGCTTTCGGCGAAGAATTCTTCCCAAAGATTTTTTCATTTTGGGAAGGTGTCAAAAAAGATGTTACAGGCCCGAAAGGCACGTACCCATGACAAGTTTCTAGGGCACTGCCCCGAATGCATTTTACGGTTTTAAAATGCTTTAATAAATGAAGAGCATCGATGCCCAGCAGCCCATGAATATTTGAAACCCTGTCAACATTATTATTTTGATAGTGACTATCTGCCACTTTGAAACCATTTTGGGTAATATTTTTCATAGCCTCCGTCAGGCCTTTTACATAAAAGCCGATATCCAATTCAGAATCAATATTTACAGGTAGGCTAGAATATTTCCCACAACAAATGCCCATCTCTAAATTTAAAGACCGTAAGGATCTTAATTCCTCTCCCAAAAATGTTTTAATGGAGCTCTGATGACTAGGAAGACTATTTTCATTGACTCCCAATTTTTTAAGAATGCTCCTATGAAAATACGTGGACTGACTACCTAAATCGAGAAGCACACGTACAGGGACTATTTTATTGCCCTTCTTGATGTTAAGGGAGAGAGTGGGCAGAATATTTTGACCCACGGATGAGGCTGCACCTGTATTTATACAGATATGATTAGAAGAGCCACTGGCTTGACCATTTTCCTCATTCGCGACTGATGTTGACGGACGACTATCTTCCGAAAAGCCACCGGACACGTTTTTACTATTTTGAAAGCATAGAGCCGTTATGTGTGATTTTTGTCCACATTTGCCGCATGGGTAACTAAGTCCATACCTCTTGGCAGGACATTTATTAGCGAAATGCTTGCTGCTTGAGCAGCTGAAGCACATGCGCAGCTCTTTACAGCGATCTCTCCTGCTTTCAGGAGAAGAATATACTTCACAAGAAATCATGCGATGATTTCTGTTGCAAAATTTACATTTCGAAATAAATGATTTAGAAGAATTTTTAAATCTCCCACCCCTTTGACTACGTTCGGTTTCGTCTTCTGACGACGAAGATTTTAAATTATCCTCTTTAGAGGAAGCGTTAAAAGCTGACGATTTAGCCGATTTATGCTCAAATGGAGCACGATTACGCTCAAATCCCTTTTTAGGGGCAGATTTATTTTTTCCCCTCCCCTTCTCCATAGACTTGATTATTTTACCGTAATGCTCCAAAATTACATTAACGGAAGGATATTCATCCTGTGTGATTAATTTGAGCTCACGAAGAAAGCCAGTTGGAAGTTTGTCCACGATTATATGACTCATGAGCTTACAGCCCGCCGAAGGCTCTTCAAAGAAATCGAGTCCAAACTCCTTGAGCTCATGAATATATGCTCTCACTTCAGACAGGAATATACGAATATGTTCAGGATTATTCTCTAAAATAGGCGCAGAATCGATTTTATGAAACAGAGAATCAATAATATATGATTCGTCTAAGTAAAGGCTCTTTAATATTTCGAAAGCGACTTCCAAATTGGAGTCGATATTAGTTAAATGCTCAATATCTTTGAGCGCATTGCCTGATAACAATGACTTTAAATACTGCAATTTTGCAGCGCTAGAAATATCTTTTCTGGCCCCATAAACATTTTGAAAGGACAGAATAAACGAGCGGAAAGAATGCCGGTCCCCCTCACCCCTGAACTCTTGACACTTTATTGCAGGGATTTTTACTTCCTGTTTTGATGCATGAATATTTTTGATTATATTCTGCATCTCTTGACGTGATATTCCGTCTTCAAGAGAGGCCTCTGAAGCTGCAGGAGGCGCAGACGGAGAAGAAGATGGAGAACTAAAACGCGGTGTCATACGCCAGATTAATTTTTCATTCTGGGTATGATAATGTACCGCTTCAATTATTTCCTCGTCCAAAATTGACGAGTCATACTGAAGAATGGAAGACTTTGTGATGACTTCTTCGATCAGAGCATCAAAGTTTTTAACTTCCTCCAATTTTGATTTAATTTCCTTCAGTTTTGAGGAAACGATGTGATTATCTTCCTGGCTTTCAGTGGCAGAAAGATCGAGAAGATTTTTGAAAAGGAGCGTGATTTTCCTTTTAATCACAGCTCTCAGTCTCTTAATAGGGGACAGTTTTGACTTAACCTCTTTCGTGAGGTCGACTAATTCTTCTGGAGAGAGAGTGTTATTGTCCTCCCTCCCAAAATTTTCACTGACACTGTCCTCCAACTCAGACACGATTTGTCTGAGTGATTCATCTTCGAAAAGAGACATTTTTGTAAAATGAATATTTGAAAAAAAACGCCAATAAAAACGCAAAAAAAAAACGCAAAAAAAATGCTACTTATTATATGAGCAAAACGCACGATATTTACCACCACCTAAGATTTAATAGGCAATGATTTCGAAAGGACAATATAAAATACCCAAATAACCCAAAATAATAATTACCGCAAAGATACTAAATTGCCGAAATATATATATATTTTTTTTTATAACGCAAAAATATTTAACGCAAAAATATTTAATATATTTGAAAGGAGGAGAAGTCTCGATTATTTGAAACAATCCAGATATATATATAAATATCTGGACAGTTAACTAAAAAAATACTACAAAATTATATACAAGAGACCGACTTCTCCACAAACGCAGCAGAATATATATGCGTGAATATATGACCTTTATGTATAATATATATATATTTAAAATCTTTAATTTACAGGTCTAATCTGCAGAATATTTTCGAATCGAACGCAGATTATTTCAAAGCGCAAACTTCTGCAGAATATATAATGTGTGTGTTCAAACAAAACTAATCAGTTTTTACGAAGAAGATTTTTTAATGAAATATTTTTCTCTTTTCTCAGAATATTGAGCGCATTATTTTCAACAATAATAAATAGATAAAATAGCGTGAATTACAAAGATTTTCATATAAATTTAACTTAAATACGCGTTATTTTTCTACTCTATTCGCTTAAAATGTAAAATTAAAACTTAAACAGGCAAATGTCTTCCAATCGCCTAAAGCTACTGCTAAACCCTTCCAACAACTTCTTCAAGATATGATGATAACTGCAAACAGATGTTCATTATTGAGAGATATCAGGTTATGTTATGCTCATCAGAATATTATGACGAGTGCCACGTCACCAGATTGCAAGTCCAAGATCAAACAATCGCACGAACGCGCAGAATTGAATATCATAGTTACAATAATAAGCTTAGATCAACCTGGAACACTATTATTATATTCCGATATCTTCAGGTCTTACATATACCAAACGGTCAAAGTCAAACGCGCGACGCCACACCTAAATAATTTTTTAGTAGTTAAATATAGTAAGTTTGTTTTCCCAAGCCCAAACAAATAAAGTCACAGACTAGTTCTACTTCTACTTGCCAAACTAAACACATGACTGATTTTAATGTTAGAATTGAAGATATCTTCATCTGCTCACATAAATTGCTACCCGCCCAGCTTCACTAACTAACTGATTAATTATATAAACTAACAAGTTCAACAATAATAATAATTTCTTTCAAGAATCAACATTTCTCATCTCTGAGTTAAATCCCTAAAACATAAATACAACTTCTTTTCTATAACCCTGACTATAATGCCCATAGAGGTTCCTATGAAAACTATAAATTTGTTTCAAAGTTACAGTTTCTTCAGTTATAGATGAGAGGATGCAGTAATAATATGAGTATAAAGGTGCATATACAGAATATTTGCACAAGAGATATAGTTATATGAAGATATAGATGTTACAAGAACAACAATTTTTCATTAACAAAGAGATAGATGATATAGTATATGAAAAAGAATTTCCCACACATGATACAATCGTTTAGAGCGACAACTCATCAATCCATATCTCAAAAACTACAGCTGGCTAGGAAAAGGAATACAGAGGGATTGTTGAAATAAGTTATCCACTTTAGGGCGGAAATGCAAAAAGAAAAAGAGACCATACAGCGAAGAATATTTTTTAACCTGGCAAAATGCATAGGGTTGTACAAAAAAAAAATTAGAAAAATACTGCTAAATAAAATCACAGAAAAATATGCATTAGAGACTTATTTAGAGACCTTTATTAAAGCCACTGTTAAAATAAACAGACTTATTAAATTTTTGCTTTTTTTTCTTTTACTAAAGAATACCCCAAGGGTATACTGCACCGATGGGTAGGAGTCGGGGGTCTCGGCCTTCCGGGGAACTACAGGGTAGGAATTTCCCCGCCTCCGGGGAGGGTCTCCGAAACCCCCGCTCTTTGGTATTTGGGTGTCGGGGGGTTCTCCGCCCCTCCCTACGGCATGGAAAACGTCCCCCTGTGTTCCCCGTCGGCTCGAGCCCCTACATTGCCCTGTAATACTTTTACAAATAATATATATATATTATGTCCCCTGCTCCTAAAAAAAAAAAAAATAGCCAATATTTATTTTGTTTATTTATTATTGTTTAGTTTACTTTCCCAACTAAAATTTTGCCAAGATCCAAAATACTCTTTTTCGCTGTAGCTATTGTAGTTTTTGATTTTTTTTTTTTTTTCGTTTACTTTTTTTTTTCATTTTTTTTTTTACACTTTCCGGCCCTAAAATTTTGCCAGGATTCCAACAATGTATTTTTTCCTGTAACTATTGTAGTTTTTGAGATATGGATCGATTAGATAGCTGTCGCCTAAAACCAAATATCAACATATATATATATATATATGGTTACATATATATATATATGTTAAGGTTATATTCTGTAATTATGCTATATATATATATATATATATATATATATATATATATATATATATATATATATATATATATATATATATATATATATATATATATATATATATATATATATATATAAAGCCCAACAATAAAGCATCATGCATGTAACTAACAAAAATTATAACAGCTAAGCAGGAAAAATAAATAACATTTTTGATTTCAGCAAGTAATTTCATCGATGAAACTTATTTTTCTTTTTATTCTAATATTTCATACGCAACACCCAAACATTAGTAATCTCAGTCAGGCAGAGTACGCTCTCATCAACCTTCCATTTCTGCAGTAATGCGAGAGCAAGAGTTGCCAAATAGTTTTTATTCTGCTCTGGAGAAAATGTTAATTTTTCTTTATTTCCTTTCTTAGTTCGAGCCGAAGTCCCTCCCGTCGTCCCCCGGTAGGCCGAGAAACCCCGACTCTGTCCGTCTTTCTGGTTTACCACCCTTGTGATATCTTTTAGTTAAAAAAATCGACATTTGGCAACTTTGACGCTCTATTGCCTTGAAATAATCGTCTGATTCTTAGAAACTGTAGATAAAAATATAATTGTCATACAGATTTTCCAACATTTTAACAATTTTAAATTTTTCAAAAGCGTTATTTTTTTTCTTTAATTTCATGGATGTTAAATGTGTCTCCTGATTAATAAAATTTCATTTATTTTCCTGTAGCTGTTATTGTTTTTTTTGTTACATGCATGTTGATGCTTTCGGGAGGTTGACCATATATATATAGAGCATATATATATATATATTATATATATATATATATATATATATATATATATATATATTATTGATATATATATATAAAGTTACATATATATATATATTATATTATATATTAATATATTTCATTACATATATCTACATCTTCCTATTAATATTTTAAATCTAAGTTTTGAATTTTTTTTTTTTTTATATGTTTCTATTATATGATCTTAACAATCAATTTCAACGGTAATAGACAAGATTCAAAATTATATAGGACGTTTACGTTTTTCTTCGAATCATTGAGTTTTACTTTCTTGTTCATTAAAGGAATACCCATGGGTACCGCAAAAATGGCAGGAGTCGGGGTCTCTGGGCCTTCCGGGGATATACGGTATAATATATATATATATAATAGTTAAGTTATATATATATATATATATATATATATATATAGTTATATATATATATATATATTATTATATATATATATATATATATATATATATATATATAGTAAATATATATATATAGCCATATATATATATATATATATATATATATATATATATATATATATATATATATTAGTGTTGCACCGATACCAAAATTTTAGTCCGATACCGATACCGATACAAGTACTCACAATTTTTTCAATGCCGATACCGATACCGATACCGATACCAAAATTTTTGCCGATACCCGATACCGATACCGATACTTTTATCCCTATAAATATGGCTTAATATATATATATATATATATATATATGTATAGGTATCGAGAAGATATATATCTTGGTTATATATATATATATATATATATATATATATATATATATATATATATATATATATATATATATATATATATATATATATATTACTTCCTCTCCCAGAAAGGATTTTCATCCTGTCAGTCGCGCGAGGGTCTTCCTCCAGACATCCCTTTCCTGGACCACTCCTCTTCTCTTCAACCATCTCATTGTCTGCAGCTGGCATCTTTTTAGAGAATCCTCCACCGATTCGGTCCATCTCTTCTTCGGTCTACCCCTCGGTCTTCTTCCTTCCGGTGTCCACTCCCATCTTCTTTTCGGCATCCTGTCCGACTGCATCCTCTCCAGATGCCCCCACCATCTCAATCTTCCCACATCCATCTTCAGTATAATCTTCTTCACTCCTACAGTTTCTCTGGTTACTTCGTTCCTTATTCTGTCTCTTCTGCTTCTTCCAGTCATTGTTCTCAGAGCTCTCATTTCCGCCGCTTGTATTCTGCTCTCCTCTCTTCTCGTAGTAGTCCACGTTTCGGCTCCGTACAGCAGCGTCGGGGTCAGTATACTTTCGAAGATTACCTTTTTAACATCCATTCCAACGTTTCCGTCCTTCATCAATGGGTACAATGCTCTCATAGCTTGTCCATATTTTTCCATTCTTCTAGTAATCTCTCCTCCACATCCTCCCTCTCTGTTAAAACATCCACCGTCTTCACCTCCTCCCATCATCCTCATGCCTTCGTCGTTTCCTCCCGTTACCATTAATATCTCTGTTTTATGTACATTCATCTTCATCCCTGCCTCCTCCAACTCCTCCGCAAACAGCCTCACCACCTCCCGTATTTTCTCATCCTCTTCACTCCAACATGCTAGATCGTCCGCATACGCCATTATATCCCCATCAAAGACTCCCAATCTCTCCTTCACTTTACTTATTACTACATCTAAATATAATATGAACAATATAGGCGATAATACACTCCCTTGTTTAACTCCTGTTTTTACTTCGAACCATATATCATTTTCACTCTCCGTTCTGATGTTACAACTACATTTTTCGTACATACTCATTATTGCTTTCTTCAATCTTCCACTCACTCCATAATTTTCTTCCATGACTCTCCATATATATATATATATATATATATATATATATATATATAGCATATATATATATATATATATATATATATATAAGAGTTATATATATTGTTATATATATATATATATATATATTATTATTATTATTATTATTATATGTTGTTATATATATAGATATACATATATATATATATTATTATTGGTTATTATATATATATATATATATTATGTTATATTATTATATATATATATATATAAGATAAGATAATATATAGTTATATATATATATATATATATATATATATATATATATATATAAGATATATATTTTTATATTTGATAGTTTGAGATATAGCAAGCCGTTTTTGTTTTCTTTGCATTTGTGCTTGAGAAAAGCAAGAACACTGAGTTTGCATCTGTTTTTGTCAGTTTCTTTACCGAAATAGTAAGAAATGCTCTCCAAACGTAAGGAATTTCCTTAATTCTGTAAGGTTGCTATTTCCCGTGCTTGCCTAATTTAAGAACGTTCTTACGAAAAATGTAAACAAACAAGATGGCGGCGTGGTAGGCCTCGCCCCCGTCTGAATTGGATGAACAAGTTCTCTCTGCAATAAAATCAGCTAGCTTTAAATCTAATTTCTTCCAAATGGATAAACTCTATCACAAATAGTTGATCAATTATTTGTAATATAAACCATTTGTTATTTTTTTATTTCTGTTTTATTCAAACCACGTGCTCCATCACAACAGCTGATTCCAATTGTTTAAAAAGAAAAGTAAACCTAGCAGAAACAGGAAATTAGTGCTAAAACTGGGTGAGCATTTCTTATCGAGCGTAAGCACAAATGACATGACAAAAACGAAAACGGTCTAAATTAAAAGCAAAGAAAATACTAAAATTCATTCTATCGTAAACGCTTCGTATTATTACAATTATGATTAAAGGAGATAGAACTAAAGAAATTAGTCCCAAGTAAAGTATTAGTGGGCTTGCTACTTCTATTTATCGCAAGCCCACTAATACTTTACTTGGGACTAATTTCTTTATTTCTATCTCCTTTAATCATAAAATTGCGGGTCTAAGGTCCCGCATACACAAGCCTTTGTTATTTGTTCTGATTGGAAGTTTTTCCATGAAGAAATCACCTTTCTCCGTAAATTTTCTAGCTTTAGCCTTTATCCCTCTAACCTTTTTGATAAACTTGTTTACTCGTTTCTCGATAACACTTATCGCCCTAAAACTACTGCATAGGATGTTCCTAAACTTCCTGTTTACGCTCGGCTTCCCTACATTGGACCCCTTTCCAATGATCTTCACTTTCAGATTAGAAACATCTTAAACAAAAACTTTCCTCAATGCAAGTTTCTTATATCTTTTATTAACAACAACTCAACTGGCAGTTTCTTTAAGATTAAAGAAAGCATCCCCATGAACTTGAGGTCACACATCGTTTACAAATATAAATGTGACGAATGTAACGTCGACTATGTAGGTCAAACTTTCCTATAACTAAAGATGCGAGCCTCCAACGCATGGGCATTTCCTTTCGAACTAATCTCCCCATCTCTCAACCAGAGAATTTAGCTGTCAGAGATCACTATGACCTCAGTAGGCACCCTATATCTCTTCAAAAATTCCCCATTCTTCAGAATGCTTCTACAGATGAAGAACCTAAAAATTTGGAATCTTTATATATAAAAACACTTAAACCTACACTTAACATCCATAAGACTTCTTTGGTACTCCTGATTGCCTGAACTAATTGCCTGAGTTTCGTGCAAAAACGAACTAGATTTCTTACGATTTTTACTTTTGTTTTGCATACAATTGGAATTAGCTGTTGTGATGGAACCCGTCGATTTCGGATAAACAGAAATAAAAAAAAATAACATGGTTTATTTTACAAAAAATTGATTAACTATTGTGATGGAGTTTATCGATTTGGAAGAAATTAGATTTAAGCCGATTTTATTGAATGAAATATTGATTAATTCAAACGGGCCTACCACGCCGTCATTTTTTGTTTACACATTTTCGTAAGAACGTGTTAAATTCAGCAATCACAGGAAATAGCAACCTTGTAGAATTAAAGAAATTCCTTACGTTTGGTAAGCATTTCTTTCGATTTTGCGCTAAGTTTAGCAAAAACGAACGTAAACTCGAGCATTTCTTACGATCGTAAACACAAATGCAAAACGAAAACGCCTACATTAGCATACAGTAGGTCAGATAGATAGGGAAATTATCAGACAAATTGCTGATATATATATATATATATATATATATATAGCAGAATTAGCAGCAGAGCGGATATATATATATATATATATATATATATATATAGCATAGTATGTATATGCAAAGTGGTAGTGTTATATAGTAAGAGAGAGAGATAAAAATATATATATAAAAGATATTATATATATATATATATATATATATATATATATATATATATATATATATATATATATATATATATATATATATATATATATATATATATATATATATATATATATATATATATATATATTAAAGTAAAGTATATGTTATGTTAGGTTGTTAGTTGTTATTAATATACATATATATATATATAGGTATATATATATAGGTATATATTTTAAGGTTAAGGTTATTAAGTATATATATATATATATATATATATATATATATATATATATATTAAATGCAAAATTAGAAAAAGAAGAAGAAATTCGAAACTTTAATTTCTAGAAAGGTTAAAGCTCGTTTCTCAAAGTCATCGAGTCATTGAAGAAAATTTTTAAATTCTTTGTCTGATAGCAAGGGGCTGAAAACCCCCTTCTATCAAATCTTGCTTTTCGTGAATGGTGTTGATAAGTTCAAAACCTTTCAACTACCAACACCACTCTGCAGCAATGCGGGACATGGTACGTGATATATATATATATATATATATATATATCGAAATCAATTTAAAGACGCAAAAAATGTGATATCGTTTCACGATAAAGGCGAAAACGGCTAAACACCTAGTACCTGACTGAACGCGCATCAAAGATTTGTGCAACGCGAAAGGTTTCACGATAAATGCGAAACGGTTAAACACCAATCGAGGGGCTGAACGAAGTACAAC
>JABUQX010141006.1:0-5000 GCA_015478945.1 Trachelipus rathkii
ATAATAATAATAATAATAATAATAATAATAATAATAATAATAATAATAATAATAATAAATAATAAATAATAAATAATAAATAATAAATAATAAATAATAAATAATAAATAATAAATAATAAATAATAAATAATAAATAATAAATAATAATAATAATAATAATAATAATAATAATAATAATAATAATAATATAATAATAATAATAATAATAATAATAATAATAATAATAATAATAATAATAATAATAATAATAATAATAATAATAATAATAATAATAATAATAAAAAATAACAATAACAATAATAATAATAATAATAATAATAATAATAATAATAATAATAATAATAATAATAATAATAATAATAATAATAATAATAATAATAATAATAATAATAATAATAATAATAATAATCATAATCATAATCATAATCATCACACACACACAATAACAACAGTAATAATACTACCACTACAAACAATACAATAATAATAATAATGGTTTGCACACACACACACACACACACACACAATAATAATAATGATGATGATGATGATGATGATGATGATGATGATGATGATGATGATGATGATGATGATGATGATGATGATGATAATATTATTATTATTATTATTATTATTATTATTATTATTATTATTATTATTATTATTATTATTATTATTATTATTATTATTATTTTTTATTATTATTATTATTATTATTATTTTTATTATTATTATTATTATTATTATTATTATTATTATTATTATTATTATTATTATTATTATTATTATTATTATTATTATTATTATTATTATTATTATTATTATTATTATTATTATTATTATTATTAATATTATTATTATTATTATTATTATTATTAAAATAGCATAATAATAATAATAATAATAATAATAATAATATTAATAATAATAATAATAATAATAATAATAATAATAATAATAATAATAATAATAATAATAATAATAATAATAATAATAATAATAGTAATAATAATAAATTTTTCATTAAAAGGCATTTGTTAAAAGGAATAAATGGTTTATATATCAAGGTGCAGCAATAATTTAATTTTCAAAAGAAGAAGTGGCAACATCTTTATTGAAGTTGCCAATTTCGTGATTTAAAAACATTTTAGACACTTCTTTTGCGAAGTCTTATATCACTAACGTTATGGCAATGGAGTACTTCCCTTTCATGAAGTCAAGAGTACTTGGGTAAAAGCACTCTGGAACGATTTAAGATCGACATTAAAGTGAAAGGAAATAAAACTAACTTTTCAGTTTATATATATATATATATATATATATATATATATATATATATATATATATATATATATATATATATATATATATATATATATATATATATATATAAAACTTTTTGTGTAAATATTTGTTTAGCGCAAATGTATTAATATATATATATATATATATATATATATATATATATATATATATATATATATATATATATATATATATATATATATATATAAATATATATATATATATTATATATACATACTGTTTGGCGAGTCCGCAAACATCAAGAATATATATATATGAGCATATATATATATTAAGATAGGAAGAGTAGCATGAGGTTATATATATATATATATATATATAAGGTTATATGTTACATATATATATTATATATATATATATATATATATATATATATATATATTAAATGGAAATCTTATATAAATAATAAATTACAGAAATAACATAGATATTTTTAATTAGATATCCTCAGTTAATTATTAGTTCACTCTGGTTAACTGAATCGCAATTTCAGAGTCGCATTGCAAAGGACCCAGAATCGATTCCTCCTCCAGAACCTAGGTAGAAATTACCTAGACTCCTTCCCCTTCTAGCTATTATACCCGTATGATTTTGCTCATCTGAGAAAAGATCTCTAAAAAAATGGAATAATGAAATGGCTATTTTAAATGAATGAATGTATCAGATGAGTCTTATAAGCCACATATCTGAATTACCCAAAATAGGCCTTTTATACAAGTTAAATACGACTTATTTTTAGATGTTTCTGATGTGTAGGTTATAAGTCACTTATTATTATACCATCTAATTATTCGTGGAGCAAATTTCTTCTTTATTTTCTGACAATAGGTATTTAATACTGGCATGACTTCTAGAAATCATTCAAATCTCATCTAAAAATAAATATACAGTTAATAAAGGATAAATTGAAGATAAAAACTATAGGTATTATAGACTTAAAGTATTATCAAGATTGCCCTGTATTTAAGGCAGGGATGGCACGAAAAAAATCAAATAAAAAAAATGAACTGATTTTTTTACTCGATTTTTTTTTTTTTTTTAAAATCACGATTTTTTTTTGATTTTTTATTTTTTTATATTTCTTTTATATATTTTTTTATTATTTTTTTGTATATTTAAGTGATTTAACTTCAATAGAAATAAAAAATTAAAATAAAACTAAATATATTATGAAGTTTTTAATATATTTTAATTGAATGGGAGTCTCGGTAGTTCCATCTGCCAGCTGCAGCTCCTAGGCCCTATTTTATAAATGTTTATAGCTAACCAAAGTAAAATTTAGTATAAAAACATTTTTTTTTTATTTCACAGTTACTTACCCTTCCTGATTTTCCATTTTTGATTTATATAGAGTGAAGAAATCGCTTAAAAAATAATACTATATCGAACTTAAAAAAAGTTTGTTTACAAATTACATATATTTCGCATGACGTCACGAATCGGAAAAAATAAAAAAAAAATTTAAAAAAAGTCAAAAGCTGATTTTTTTCTTAAAAAAAATCAAAAAAAATCACCAACCCTGATATATGGTAACTTTCACTTCTATTTACTTATTTGTTATAAGTAATATTCTGATATATTATATTGTTAAGAACATGCAAGAATGCTCGCAAGAAGAAAACAATATTAATATTTACCTATAAGTAAAATATTACTAAAACTTTAATGTATATTCAAAGTCGTTTAGATTGGTAAAAAAAAACGTGTCATAACCACTTAAAATTAAATGTATATTAAACTTCTTTTAAATAAATAAAAACTATTGCTGACCACGTAAGAAATTAACAGCTTCTCAACGGCTTGTGTTTTTGACAGGCAGCGCTTGCTAGTGCATCTACTCCTAAAATAGAAATGGCCCTATTTCGTTTAAACATTGGAAAAAATACATATTAAGGATCATGTCCATTATCTGTGTCCCATGAAGCTGAAATCAATTTTTTTCCATAGTTACGTTATCGAACAAAATGTAGAACGGCGTACGCATAGGGACCAGAACTTGAACTATTTTCCTATTTATTTATATACCTTGTTCTTTTGTTTTTTATTGAAACAATGGAAAGTGAAATAAATTATATAAAAATATAAGTTTGTTTATGTTAAGTAAGGTTATGTTTCGTAAGTAAGGTTATTTTAAGTTACGTTAGGTAGCATAGATTTAATTTTTTTTTTTAATATTTTTAAAAGTGTGAAGCTCTTTTATTACAATATACTTTTATTTTGACTCGATAGTTTTATTTTCATTTTTCTCAAATGTGTTCGGATTCATGCAATCTATAGCGATATGGATATGGACACAGATAAACCACATGATCCAGATATTACTAAAACTTTAATGTATATTTCAAAGTCGTATAGATGGGGTAAAAAAATCGTGTATTAACCACTTATAATTAAATGTATATTAAACTTCATTTAAATAAATAAAAACTATTACTGACAAGGTAAGAAATTATCAGCTTCTCTACGGCTAGTGTTTTTGATATGCAGCGCTTGCTAAATTAGTCCAATTGCATCTACTCATAAAATAGAAATGCTAGGGGCATTGGAAAAAAACATTAATTTACAAGTGTTCTAATATCCTGGCTTTCTAATGTTCTGGTGCTTTGGTGCTCTTGTTCTTTTGTGTTCTGGTGTTCTGGTGTTCTGATTTCTTTCAAGATTATCATAAGGCAAAGAAAATCAAAGTGGAACAATTAAGCATGTTCCAATAATCACAAAAAGCTTGTTATTTAATATTTTTTTAGAGAATTGTTTTCTTTTCTATAAATTACCACGAATAAAACGAATAAACGACTTTCAACGATATATATATATATATATATATATATATATATATATATATATATATATATATATATATATATATATATTATATTATATATATATATATATATATATATATATATATATTATTTATATATATATATATATATATATATATATATTATAATTTTGCTCTATAATTATATATATTTTAGTATTTAAAATTCAGTCATTTAAAATACTTTTCCTTATATTCTATTTCTTCTTTACACTTCCTATATTTACTATTATCTCCAAAGAACATTTTCAAGAAAAGAAGCTTTAACTGCTTTACCATAAAAACATCAATTCAAGCAGAAACTCTAAAGGTAAACATCAGATTCTTTTACCTTAATGTCAAGCCTCAAATTGGACGAAAAATGCACTTCCTCTTTGGAGACATAATTCAAAAAGCTTCTTCTATATGATTGGCAGAAACATTAGTGAATGGAAAGAAATGCATTCGTGTGAAAGGCTCAAAAGATTTACGCCATATTTATCGTTTAGCAAAGAAGAAACAGGACAGAAAATTCTTTTTTTCTGTAAGAATAGATTGAAATAAATTTTACTTTAGGAAAAAGAAAAATGTTTTCTATTGAAAAATAAAACTTTTAAGCTTCAGTTAATATAATTATCGAAAATGGACTACTAAGGATGTAAGTAAGGATGCGACACATTGCAATTTCACATTGAAAATGATCTATTAAGAGGACTTTAAATTTAGAGACAATATGTGAAAACTAATGATGGTTGGCAACGACATAAATTATCAAAGGGAGAAATGAAGAAGCTGAAGCTAAAGAAAAATGTTTAAAGGGGTAAAATTTACTTGAAACTTTAACACAATCGAATGATAAATTTAGGAAATGA
>JABUQX010141006.1:12500-16056 GCA_015478945.1 Trachelipus rathkii
CTTTTCACCACCCTCCCCTTAACAAAGCAGTTATGAATCAAATTATATTCTTTTTGCACTAGTATTGAAATTCAAATATAGGAAGGTTGTGCTTGAGAAACATCAATTTTTCTGCCTTTTCTGCTGAGAGTCTGTTTCTCTTTTCATCATATATTAACCCAGCATTGCTAAATACTCTCTCACTTGGAACACTAGTTGCAGGACAGGCCAAGTATTTCCTTGCAAGTTTATTTAAGCGTGGGTAAATATTTTGCTTAACTTTCCACCAACTGATAGGATTATCATTTGTATCTAGTCGTTTTTCTTGGTGATAGTTTTCAATCATTTGCACTACATCTTTTGGTAATGCTAGAAATTCTTCCAGTGAATCTGTTATTGATTTACTTGTAAAAGGTGTTGGTTCTGTAGATTTAATAGACTGTTCGGATTGAAGTTTTTCAACTACAACACAAAGTGACGATTTAACTTGTTCTAACATTGTGTTACAAAAAAAAATTGTCTTTATAACGGGGATCTAAGTAAATTGCAATAGAATGAAGGTCATTAATTTCTACAAAACCAAATCGTTTTTCTAGCACTAGTTTTATTACATCTTTCATTCTTTGTACGGCATCATTTTCATTTAAAGATTGTTCAAAATGCTTCCTTAGCGTTTGGTGTATTTCTTGCATCAGGAGACAGAAGCTGTAGAGGTTACTTTGATTTTTTTTTAGTGGAAAATATTTCGTTAAATGGTTTCAATAGGTTAATGTGGTGTGATGTCATTTTCCATATTAGTAAGAATGTTAACTTTGGAATACAAACTGTCGTACAAAGCAAGATATTCCCTGAGCGATACCATTCTTTCCATCATATGACATCCAGCCACTATTCCAGCTTGGGTTGAATCTTTTGAAAACTTATGATTATGAGAATATAAATAGTTGCTGAATTATACTTCTGTGGCTTTCTACTTTTTCATTTTCATTTTCAGTTTACAATATTATTGTTTTATTACTCAGAGGCATTAAATAGTCTAAACTAAATAAATATACACTTTGTACATGGAATGAAGCGCGGATGGAGATCTTAATATTAATTTACGGATGGATGGGGATAGTATCATAAAATACACTAATATATATATATATATATATATATATATATATATATATATATATATATATAATTTCCTAAATATATATATATATAATAGTAACATATATATATAACCAGCAACTAACTCTGCTGCTAACAACTATACTTTATCATAACAATAACTTATAACATATACGCCAAAAGAAATGGCAAAAACAAATTATTCAATCAGCTTCAATCGAAGTAATTTTTTAATTGCGAAGTGCAATTTTTTAGTACATTGCTTAGAAATTTAAAATATGAAGTGGCTAAATAATGAAAGATGAAATTCGGTTTAAAATTATATATATATATATAGATATATCCATGTATATCTATATATTTGTCTATATTCGTAGTTTACATGTCTACATATATTTAAAGATCAATAGCAAAATATGCTCTAATAACCAACAACCATATATATATATATAAAAACTTTTTGATTATTTTAAGGGCTACGTAGAAAAGAGTTAGGTTTAAAGAAATCTTATTAAATTATGCCATTATACTGTATATACATATATATAAAACAAGCATGTTTCCATTACACTTACATTTACACTTTTACACACACACACACACACACACACGCACACACACACACACACACCACACACACACACTATGCTAATAAATTATTGGCATGTATGTGAATCATGAAGTTACGGTTAAACACCATCAGAACCCCAACTTTTTGAAAGCAAAATCAAAATTCACATTTTTTTTATTATCTAAATTGGTGAAAATTTCTTGCTGCACATCATGGTGTAACATTTTTTGGAAATTCTAAAATGGTTTTCAGAAACACAGAAATTTATTGAAGGTGAATCGCAAACCCTAAAACTATACATAAAAAAAGGCAATGAATATGATCGCTCAGAAGGTGTTTTTATTTCGATTATATTATTATTCTGTTTATTATTAGTATTATTATTATTATTATTATTATTATTATTATTATTATTTTTTATTGTTATTATATATGTGTGCATTATTATTATTATTATTATTATTATTATTATTATTATTATTATTATTATTATTATTATAGAAAGTCTAATTTTTTTTTCCATTTCCAACCTCCACCCATGGGTGAGTTTGTTCAGGTCCAAATAAATGAGGCGGGCCAGACCAGGCCGGGCCGGCCGGAGCCAGGGTGAACTTTCAGGAGCCTGGGTATTTTTCCAAGAAATATTTTTTAGGTGAATGATTTATTGCCATATGAGATGCTGAACAATTTTCAATAGTGCAGAAACCTTAGTCGGAGTTGTAGTCAGTATCACTGATTGTAAATTTTCAAAAATGTTATTAGGTGAAAAGTATTATAGAGGGCATTGTTGAAAATAGTGCAGGAAACAGCAGTCGGGCAGACCCGGAGCTGGTCCCTGGATCATATAAATTTATTTCAAAAAATATTTTGCATGTGAAAAAAATTATTGCCAGCAGGTTCTGAGCAACTTTAAAATGGTCCACAAACCTTAGTCTGAGTCTGAGTTGGAGCCCGGAGTCGAAGCAGAGCCACCCAGTCGGAGCCCAGGCTGGGCCCGGAGCCAGGCCGGAGCCAGTTGGAGTGCCAGGAGCCTGGGTATAATTTTTTTCCAAGAAATATTTTTGTATAGGTGAGAAAGAAGGTATATATATATATATATATATATATATATATATATCTATATATCTGCTATAATATAGTAATATATATATAACCTTATATATGTAACTCAACATATATATATATATATATATATGCTGCTAACTAACAAAGCTGCTGTATATATATATATAACATATACAGTGTTTATTTATTTATTTATTGGTTGACTCAGGGAGCGAAAATCTATAATTAATGTATCGTTATTTTAATAATTTTAGGGGGTAAATACATTAAATTTTTGGGTAACTAATACCTAACTAATAACCTAACTAACTAACTTCTTCTTAAACAACCTAAATTTTTAACCTAATATTAACGGAGTCAACCACTTATAAATGTCATATATATATATATATATTTTATATATATATATATATAACATATAGTATATATATATATATATATATATCTATATATATATATATATAACAATATAACCCTTCACATATATATGGGTCAGCCTCCCCGAAAGCAGCTTATGCATGTAACAAAAACTATAACAGGTATAGCAAAATAAGTAAAATTTTTATTAATCAGGAGACATTTTATCCATGAAATTAAAAAAATAATAATAACGCTTTTGAAAAATTTAAATTGTTAAAAATGATGGAAAAATCTGTATGATAATGATCATTTTTATAAGGAAGAGCGAAGGAGCTCTAGAGCTCGAGGGCAATCAAAGTTGCCAAATGGAATTTTCTAACTAAAAGATATCCCCAAAGGGTAAACCACAAAGATGAACAGAGTCGGGGTTTCTCGGCCTATCGGGGACGATTAGGGACTCTT
>JABUQX010141007.1:0-5000 GCA_015478945.1 Trachelipus rathkii
ATATAAATATATATATATATATATATATATATATATATATATATATATATATATATATATATATATATATATATATATATATATAATATAACTATATTGATATATATATATAATATAAATATCTATATATATATATATGTATATATATATATATATATATATATATAACAACTATACTGCTGCTGTAACTAACTGCGCATATATATATATATATATATATATATATATATAGGTGATTGATTCTGATGTTAAGGGGTAAAGACGTGTTAACAAGAAGAAACAAGAAGAAAACAACAAGAGAACAGAGAGGGAAAGAATGACCCAAAAGAAGAATAAAATACTCCCTCAAAAGAAGATTGAATTTAAGAAGGAAAGAAATTTGATAAGTTTAGAAATAATCGTCTTTTGAGACTGAAAAACTTTTTCATAAAAATCGAATTAATATTTCAGCATTTTTATTTTGAAAATTTAAGAAATGGAAAATAAATTAATAAGAATTTAGAGAAAGGTTTTAAAATTTGTAAAGCAACAAATGGTTTTTGACGATGTTCTTCTGTAAATTATAAAAGACAAAATAAGATTCATCTAATTGAACACTGATTATATAATAAAAGTTTGTACTACCATAATACCAGAATCATATAGTTTCAAAATACACCCTCGACTAAGGCAGCTTGGGGCTGGGAACACCCAACAGTTTCTTTGCCTTCCCATGCACAGCTGTAGATTAACAGCAAAATATAGTCAGCTTACGCCATCTTCCGACACTGGGGTATTCGACCCTTTGTATAATAATAATAATAATAATAATAATAATAATAATAATAATAATAATAATAATAATAATAATAATAATAATAATAATAATAATAATAATAATAATAATAATAATAATAATAATAATAATAATAATAATAATAATAATAAAAATAATAATAATAATAAAAAGAAGAAGAAGAAGAAGAAGAAAGAAGAAGAAGAAGAAGAAGAAAGAAGAAGAAGAAGAAGAAGAAGAAAAAGAAGAAGAAGAAAAGAAGAAGAAGAAGAAGAAGAGAAGAAAAAGAAAAAAAGAAAAAAAAAAAAAAGAAAAAGAAAAAGAAAAAGAAAAAGAAAAAGAAAAAGAAAAAGAAACAAACAAAGCTTCAGGTATATATATAATGCATGAATTTAACGCAGCTTTAATAAATCTTTCTCAGTAGAATTGAAAGGAAAATCCGTTGAGAAAATTCGTCCGAAACTTAAGCCTCGAAATCGTCGACTCGAACACGTAATAGGATTATTGGAATAAAAAATAACAGTTCGATAATTACCCTCTTTAATAATATGGGAGACTTTTATCTTATAATTAGAATTAATTTAAAATATATTTGGCTCCCATAGAAGATGATATATATATATATATATATATATATATATATATTTAACATATAAAAAATCATATATATATATATATATATATATATATATATATATATATATATATATATATATATATATATATATATATATATATATATATACCTATACATATATATATATATATATATTAAGCCGGGTTGAAAACATACAAAAGTTGTAGTGCAGATTTGAAACAACTTTATTTTGGTGCTCACTTCAGATACAAACTGAAATGTGTTAAAAGTAAGTTCTTCAAGATTTGTTTTCATACCCCAACTTTACCTTGAATCTTTTTATTTAAAAACAAAAATATATATATAGCCAGATATACAGTATAGCTTAAATATCCTTACATTCTTACATGCTAAACAACCTGCATAGTACAAAATCTCATAGAAAATCAGATTTTGTCTGTACTGAAGGTATTTCGATTCGAGAATGTTTGGTTTGTAGTATTGCACCATGTCGAGAAGTATGACCAACAACCCTACTAGAAACAGCGGAAACATCTTTGACATTTCTTTCAACATCGACCGAATGACACGGATACTTTGGTAGGAGAATTTGTTGATTACTAACCAAAATATCATCACTAATATCATCAAGAAGAGGTGAGGGGGTGATAGGAGTACTCCCCCAGTCTATCAGTTCCATGTAGGAAGTGGCGTTGAGATTGACGTTTAGCTGCCTTTTATCAAAGCAGCGAACTTGCACATTGGTGGAGGAAATTTTCTTTCTTGCTTGAAGAATTTGTTGACATGAAAATCTTCTTATTGTTTCCCGTTCATCTGCAGCACCAGCTAGCAACAAGTTTTCTGGATGACAAAAATAGGAGTTGTTTAGGAGCACTAGAGAAATGATGTTCTGATCCTCAGGAGAAAGTTTTTGATACTGTGATACCATAAAGTGAAAATTTGCACCATCTTGACAGAAGGGATGGGAGCGGATATAGAACCATATGGGGGCATAGAAGTTCAGTATGAATCGTACCAAACGCCTCAGATCATCAGATGCGGATTCTGTTGAAACGTACAATCAAAGCAGTCTGTTAGCTTTAGTTAGCCACCTTGCATGGCTTAAGGCACCCGGCTGTGCAGTTTTCAAATACCGCATATTATTATGATCTGCATTTTGTACCCTTTGCTGAATTAATAAACAGATTTTTAGTAAATACAGCTGGTCAGAACTTAGATCTTTCGTAACTGTTTCAGAAACATCAACTACAGAGCCTGGAATTGGTTGAAAATTAATGATGGGTTTGGTCTGAGGATCAAATGAGAGCAGTTTGGTTATAGGTCCTTCATGTGACGATGGGCCAGTTGTCTTCCATCAACAACACTAAATAACTTCCTGAGTGGCAGTTCATTAAAATGCAACATGCATATGAGCCATTGAAGTGGTCTTTTAAGATGTAACTCCAACAGTGTGATTATTCCATTCTTGTTACCCGTATTCACAGGAGTTCCATCACAAATCACTGCTCTTAAAGTCTCTGTAGATCTTGTTCGTTCAATAATACACAGAATTTCATTAAATACATCTCGAGATCTTCCTGAGTTAGGACTAACGTGATCGATGTAACATGCATCTGGAAATGACACTAGCACGTAATGTTCTTCTCTAACTTTTCTACGCACACCTTCAGTATCGACAAGTGTTTCATCTATTTTTCCATCGAAACCAATGCAGACCATACCTCTGTGTTGCAGCAAATGCTCCTCTGACTGTTGTCTCTCCAGTATTTTCTTTGGCGTTGTAACTTACTTGGATCAACAACGTTTTTTGGTGACAGAAGTCCGAGGTCCTTGAGGGCAGCATTAACTATGAGACATGCATCTCTATTGCTCACATTTGTCCTCTCTAATGCTTTACACAACTCAGGATACTGGTTTCTATTTTGAGGGTGACATTCTTCCATTTCTTCTGATTCTAAAGAAAATGATTCTTCTAGCACATCACTCTCACTGCTGATAATTCAACTGAACTTACACATTTTTGCGTATCTTTGTGTCTCATCTTACTTTCAAATGTCAACCGTTTCCTTTTCCTTTCTTGAAGTTTCATGTTTTTCTCTGTTCTTTCCTTGTTCACCTTTCCTATTATCATGCGTCTTGAAGTGTTTTGATCAAGCCAAAATTGCCATTCCAATACAGGGATTTTCTTTTCATTAGGACATTGACATTGATTACGTTCAACTATACCATTATGAACACACTTGCACGCGCTAATGTCAAAGAGACGAGAAAATGATTTTATTTTATCTTGATATGTTAGAGAAGATTGTTTATTTCTTGAATATTTCATCAAATCATTGACATTCACTATTAGTCTCTTCACTTTCACCATAACACTTTCAAATTCTATTGTTGATACCTGCTTTATTGTATATGCCTTTAACTTCTGTTGCCACTAACTTTGCTAGATGAGTAACACTGGCATCTTTGTTGACTACTTGATGGAACTTGTAGGCTCTAAAAACATCCTCAGCCAGTGGTAGCTGATTTTCGACAAGTGGTTGTGAGGATATTAACCGAATATCATTGCATGCACCTGTCTTTATGCCTTGTTACCATGACATGATACACGTCTTTACAATAATAGTAATAAACACTACCCGGACTTATCTCAAACGTCACGGAATAAGTCTGGATCTGAAATGAGACAGAAATAGCTCTCAATTAGTATTAAAACCAAATTTTGAAGAACAAAGCATATAAAATTCATAACTTAAAAATAGTAAAAAACGATGTCAAAACCCTTTTAAAAAAACTAAAGTTGGGCCCCTAGACATTGAGTAAATGCAAAATGATTTTTTGTCCCACTACAGGGAAGCCAAGGAGCACCAATTTGACCATGTTTGGTTATCCCACCAAAATTCAACCCAGCTTAATATATATATATATATATATATATATATAGGTTTCAGATACTCATGTATCTATACATCTATATGTATCTGTGTGCAACATATATATATATATATATATATATACAGGGTGATTCAGGAGGAATAGTAAAGAATGTAGGAGGTGATAGTATGGAGTAATCGGTGTAACAATGTTGTCTGTAACATCTGTCCTATTTTGAATGTGTGTAGAGATACAGTCGTTTTAGTTATAGGGAACGTTAATTTTACCATCTATGAAAAAGGTTACCTTATTAAGCCTTTACCCCAAAATATGTATGTTCATACATACGGTTTACGTTATACGTAATAAACATTACAATGTCCTTGAATTTTATTGAATTGTCCGTACGACGCCAGTTGTACCCTGGCTGTCAATGGTGTTACAAGCGTTTCTAACAATGCCGCATGTCTATACGCACGAGGAATATGCCGACATGATATTTGTGTACGGTTTTTGCGATGGGAATGCCCTTGCTGCTTGTAGGGAATACCGTAGACGGTTTCCTCGCCGTCGTGTGCCGGATTCAAGAGTGTTTACCTGTGCTTATAGTAAGCTTCGTGAGACAGGGGCAGTACCCAGCAGGCATATTTCCTCTGAACGTGGCGATGAACAAAATGTGGATGACGTAGAAAACATTCTTCAGGTGGTAGAACAAAGCCCCGCAACAAGCACACGGAGAATTTCTACAAGGGT
>JABUQX010141007.1:12500-20000 GCA_015478945.1 Trachelipus rathkii
ATGGATATGTAGTCTAGGTAACTAGCTACCCACTCGTATACGTCATGGAGGCTACATTTCTCAGTCGTTTATGGGATATTGAAAACACTCTTTTGAGAAAAAGAATATATATATATATATATATATATATATATACTCCCTTCTGCTCTTTGTAACTGCTATGTATAGCAGCATAACATAACCTTATATATACCTCTTTCTGCTACTCTTATACTATATCTTATTATATATATATATATTTATATACTAATATACATATATATATATACATATAATAATAATATATAATAATATGTATATATATATATATATATATATAATATACATATATATATATACTTTATATATCATAATAATAATAACTCAAATATTTATATATGTATTTATATATATATATATAATATATATATATATGCTATATATATAACTTAATATATATATATATATATATATATATATCTTCTAACAATATAACTATATATATATATATATATATATATATATAACCAACCAATATATATATGTATATATATATATATATTTCATATATATATATATATATATATATATATACATACAAGAAAGAGGATAATATATATATATGTGTATATGTATGTATATATATATATAATAATAACAACAACAAACTTTCAACATATATATGTAGAACATATACATATAAATGTAATAATAATAATATACTTATATATATATATTTATATAGCATAACATATATGCTTGTAGCATAACCAACATGTATAGCCTTATGCAGCATATAGTAGCCATATATGCTCAACCAACTATATCTAGCGAGAGAGAGAACAGTAATAACCACTCTTCTTCCGAAAGAGAGAGAGAGAGAGAGAGAGAGAGAGAGAGAGAATGTGAAGAAGTTGAACTTCACAAAGTTGAGGAGAACCCACCGGGAAATCCCATCCAGATCAGCAAAAGTAGAGTCGGAAAGCTAAAGTCGAGAGACAATTCTAGAAGCAAAAGAGGAAGCATATTTGAAATGAGTGGAAGAATGGGGAGTTGAGTCATCATTGTAAGAACGAACAGAGTTAGATGTTCAGCCTAGAAGATCGTTAATGAAAAGTATGAATAAAGTTGGAGATAGAACAGAATCTGGCGGAACACGACAATTAACAGTAAAGGAAGAAGAGGTAACTCCATCGACAAATGGCGAAATGGAGCGATCTGAGGGAAATATTCATAAGGAAGCAAAGAGAAGGAGAAAAAGAAAATGAAGGGAGCTCAGAGAATAGCAACGCAAGCTATATCCGGTCAAAGGCTTTCGATATGTCAAGCGCCATCCCACACTACTCCCCATAGTCTCTAAGGAAAGAAGATCATAAATCAGTGAGATAAGAAAGAATGTCACCAGTTGACATCGAATACCATACTGGTGATCAGAAAGGAGGGAATGAGATTCCAGATGATCCAAGAGTCGAGAAGAGTTTCAAAGATTTTGGACACAATACAAGTGAGAGCTATGGGATGATAGAAATATCAAAGCGGCTACCCTTCTTCGGGATCGGTTGAACATATGCGCTCTTCCAGCACTGAGTAGAAGTGTTAGAATTAAGGTATTTAGAGTAAATTCAAACGGGGAGGAATGCCGTCTGGGTCACTAGTCTTCTTGTCGTTCATAGATCTCAGAATCTCACGCACCAGATTATGTGCAATCATACTCGGAGCCGTGGGACACCTGAGAGGAGTAGGAGTAGGAGGAAAGTTGCCGGAATCGTCTAGGGTGGAATTAGATGAAAAAAGGAGGCTGAAGAGATTATCCTTTTTGGAAGGAGTATTAGCTACAGATCCGTCAGAGCGAATAAGAGGAGGAAAAGCAGATTTACAGAAATTATTAGAGATGTTTTTGGCAAGGGGACAGAAATATTTATCAGTAGAAGATTCAAGGAGTCAGCGCACTTCCTTTTGGTGAAGTACACTTAGCCTGACGAATAATATCCCTACAATGATTCCGAGTTGAATGAAAATTATCGAGAGTGATAGGAGAAGGACAGTTTTTCCATTTCCAATAGGCATTGTTTCTATTCTGAAGAAAACGAAAACAGGTACCATTGAACTACAGATTTTGAGGAGAAAAAGATTTAGTAGAAGATGGAATAAACCTGCGCATTCCCTTGGAGATCACGACCCCAACTTTTTCAGCAAGTACCGAAGTGTCTTCCGAGTCAAAATAAGACTCATACCAAAGGTAGGTAGCAAAGAAGCAACGTAATACCCCACAATTAGCCTAATTAAAGTGTGAGAGAGAGTATGCTTAGGGCATAGTGGAGCAGCTGGAAAGAAAGTGTTATAATTAAAACCTACAAGATTGTTTTCAGAGTTACCGGTAACAGAGAAAATTGTGTATTTTTAGAGAGGAGAAGTAGCGAAGCATAGGTCAAGAGTGTTCAAGAATTGGCTAGGATTGTCTGGCATGTGTGTAGCTTCCTTAATCAACTGTTCCAGATCGTTGAGAATCCTGAATGCTTTGCCTCCTTCCCACATGCATCACTATGAGAGCAGCCCAACTATTCAGTGTGCTGTCTGTTTAAGTCCTCTAAGTAGAGGACCTTGACATTTAGATGAGAAGTAGTGACAGTCTCGGGTGAAGTTTTAAGATATTTAAGAAGAGCAGGAAAATCTGTTCTATTAGGAGCAGTAGCAGAAACGATACAAGGTAATACTAGTAGTAGGAAGAAAGATCTTTTATCCATAGAATATTGAAGCTAAGCGACACAAAAGTTTTTAAACGTATTATTATTATTATTATTATTATTATTATTATTATATATATATATATATATCCATATATAACAAATCTATATTTTTATATATATATATATATATATATATATATATATATATATATATATATATATATATATATATATATATATTATTAAGGACTTCATTTCTTTTGTCCTATTTGTAAGAGTTATACATTTCAGATCATTTGTCGTACTGATTGATGCAAATTGTCTCTAATTATATAAACGGACAAATGTTCATCATTTTGCTCTCTGCGATTAATTAGAAAGCCCTTTTGAACTTCTTGTGTGGAATGGAATACCTTCTTCTTTAATAACAGCTCTTGAACCATTACAAAGCACTATCTTCCTTTTAACGTGATTTATCCCATTCTCAGAGGGTACCGGGGGAACTAAGGGAAATCGAACTTCAAGGCCGGCTATCCCAAGCCTGTCGCCACTAAGTGTTCGCAGCCGAGCTTTAATTCTTACCCCCAGGAAGATAAAACTCAAACTGCTACAAGGAGGATTGAACCAGCGCCCCTCGCACGAAAGTTGGCAAGTCAACCTCCTACGCCACGAGGCGTTCTCAAAACACTATCAATGCTTTATAACTCGTTATTTCAACCCTGTTGCTTCACTACTTTACACTAAGCTACCTTCACTACTTCCTCTACCAAAAACTACAATTACATTGAAGTACTTTTTATACTTCCAGCAACCGTGTTTTGGGGTATGGGTTCTGTTAATTAATATAGGTCTAATTATCATTTTCCACTTTGTGTATACTAGTTAATGTATTTATATAGCTTTGTTCATTCCTAAGTGAGCTTTATTTTAGCTTTGATTACTTTTTATTGGAGAAAATAAATAAATTCACTGAATAGAATTAGAAATAATAATAATAATAATAATAATAATAATAATAATAATAATAATAATAATAATAATAATAATAATAATAATAATAATAATAATAATAATAATAATAATAATAATAATAATAATAATAACAATAATAATATAAATATAAATATAATTATAAATATAAATAATATTAAAATAATAATAATATTAATAATAATAATAATAATAATAATAATAATAATAATAATAATAATAATAATAATAATATTAATAATAATAATACAACTACTACTACTACTACTACTACTACTACTACTACATTACTACTACTACTAATAATAATAATAATATTATTATCCTTTTACAATAACAATATTTTTAATCTTATTAATATTATTTATAATAATAATAACAATAATAAAATAAATATAAATATAAATATAAATATAAATAATATTAATAATATTAATAATAATAATAATAATAATAATAATACAATAATATTAATAATAATAAAAATAGCTTCACATTACTACTACTACTACTACTACTACTACTAAATACATTACTAATAATACACACACACACACACACACACACACACACACACACACACACAATAATACACACACACACACACACAAATAATAGTAATAATAATAATAATAATAATAATAATAATAATAATAATAATAATAATAATAATAATAATAATAATAATAATAATAATAATAATAATAATAATAATAATAATAATAATAATTAATAATGCTTAATTTATACCAAGGAATTATATCTAACATTCTTACATCGCAAAAAATTACTAAAATTCAGTATATCTACACTAAATATTTTCTCAAATTTATCAAATAGAATTGTTAAAGTATTCTAAATCTCTTTTAATCCCCACATAATAGGAAACCAATTCTACGTCCGCACAAACAATTGTTCTTAAGCTCTTTTTCTTTTTAAATTGAAAAATTATAATAATTATTAATTATTTTTTAAAGAGATCTATCAGATCTTAATATTAGAATGAAGAATAGTCTTGAAGGTCTCCTCCTCCTATATGGTTCTTAAAACGTCTGTTTCAGAACTTGCACCTTACTACTTTTTTTATAAAAATGCTTCGTCTTTTCTATTCAACTTCAACTTTTTACTTACTGTTGGAAGTTTGCGTTGTTGCTCTATTTTCTGTTTTATTTTCCGAAGTTAACAAAACGATTTGAAATCATAGTTATGCTACGACTTATCTCAGTTTTCCTGAAGAACTTCCAAAAGGAATGTTCGTTTGATGATCTTATATATATATATATATTTATATATAGGCAGTGAGAGCATATATATGTTAGCAGCATATATATATATATATATATATATATATAGAGAGAAAGAAAGATATATATATATATATATATATTATATATATAATATATATATGTAAAGGTTCGATAGACCTTGACGCAAAGTCTTAATTCCCAAATTTATTTTCTTCAGTATCTAACCTTCTCTCTCTAACCATAGGTTTGATTTCCAATTAGTAATCTCTATAGCAACTCTTTTGTAGACGAGTTTAAACCTTTCGACGCTAAGAAATATTACCATTGTAAACTAAGGAACAATTTAGGTTAAAAAATAGTAAAACAATACTCCCCTTTCCCATTTTCTTCTTCCTTTCTAGCTTTAAAATTATGAATTGACTGAATCGAAAGGCAACCAAAAGCAATGGGTAAATATGAACCTTTTTCTACACAACATAAATCAAAACTCACGTTCGAAAAAGAATGTCAAGAATAAAAAAAACAAAAAACAAGAACTAAAAAAAAAAAAAAAACTTTGAAGGTGGTTTGATTTTAGATAATCCCCCTCAATTTTTGGAATTTCCAAAGGAAATTATTAGTAAGCGAATCGAATTCTATGGGAGGATTTACCTATTGAAATCGTCAGAGTTATTTAAAGAAAAATTTTACCAAATTTTCGGATAAAAATCTGCGTTCTCCTTGCACAGAAATTTTTGCAGACTGTTTCTTATCATTTCTGAGGTTGCAGTTTATATATATATATATATATATATATATATATATATATATATATATATATATATATATATATATATATATATATATATATATATATATATATATATATATATATATATATATATATATATAAATATATAAATGAGTGAATGTCCAGGAGGAGAAACAGAATTAAAAATGATTATGAGAATAAACTGAAAGAGGAATGTGAAATTTTTAAGACTGAGTTTATCATTTATTATTATATAAGCATAAAAAATATTAAGCATTATAAAAAAAAAAAAAAAACTAATTTTGGCAAATTTAATGTGGAGAAAACTTTCAACTGTATTAGTTTTGGATATTCAAAATAAAATTTTAAATATTTCAACATTCAAAATATAAATATAATTTTTTTTTTTTTTAATAATTTTAGTCAGCGAAGTGAAATTTCTTGCCGAATAGATGCACGTAGATATTTTCTTCCTCTGGTTGTAAGTGTGCAGGGAATCCTATTTTATACTCTTTTTTTTTTCTTTTTTCTTTGACTGTCTACGATAAAATTAAAATTTGTGATCAAGTACCCAAAGTAGGGTTTCAAATGTCAGTCGTGAGCATCTTCACTCGCGAGCATCTGTTTCTACTCCCTCCAAAACTTCTTTGTTCCAAAGAGAACACAAGCAAAATTGGATTCCAATTAGCAAGACCTGTCTAATTGAACTCTTGTGGATTCCTACAGATATTTGTAAGGTGTACGTGTTCAATGTTAAGGTTTACAAACAAACTAAAACAAATTGAACTTTATATAGAATTCCTTCCAAGTATTTTATAAAAAAAAATTTCTTTCAGACACTTTTCCGCTTCGCTGTTAATTTAGTATATAGTTATTAAGTTTAATTTCATATGTAAGTCCTTAAAAGCAAATTTCAAATTTCAAAAATATTACATGCAAATTTTGCACAGTGCTTTTCTTCTTCCAATATCGATCAGAAGCAGCCAATTCATAAGATTCCTTTTATAACTTAAGAATTCTTTATAAAGAGTTTGTAGACCAACCCCTATCAAATCTCTCTCTCTCTCTCTCTCTCTCTCTCTCTCTCTCTCTCTCTCTCTCTCTCTCTCTCTCTCTCTCTCTCTCTCTCTCTCTCTCTCTCTCTCTCTCTCTCTCTCTCTCTCTCTCTCTTTTTTCATTCTTATGTTTATTTTGAAACCTTCTTCCATCATTTTTATAGCATTTCATTTTTCGTTTCCATTTCATTTCCATGATATCCATCTCGACGACAGAAGAATTGTTTCTATTCACTTTTATCGACAGTTCCAAAAATCGAAATTTTTAATATTTTTCAAGAGATTTATGGTCTAAATATAGTTTGTACTAAAAAAAAAGAAATTCAAACAAACGAAACTATGGGATAAAAAAAAGGTAAAAGAAATTAAAATATTAAAGAAACCAACATAAAACTCTCTGCCAGACATACGATAATATAATGAAATATGAAAAATTCTGTCAATTATTCACCTTTTAATTAATTTTGTTATATATATATATATGTTATATTATATATATATATATATATATATATATATATATATATATATATATATATATATATATATATATATATAAAATATATATATAATATATATATATATATATATATATATATATATATATATATATATATATATATATATATATATATATATATATATATATATATATATATATATATATTATATATTTATATTTATTTGTATATATATATATATATATATATATATATATATATATATATATATATATATATTGAAAGATATATGTTATATATATATGCATATATTTATTGAGCATATGTTAT
>JABUQX010141008.1:0-7500 GCA_015478945.1 Trachelipus rathkii
CGGTAGCGTTTCAATCAATTTGGTGTTAACCCGTTTCGCATTTATCGTGCGCTTGCGACTTTCGTGCGCCGCTTCAGTTAGCGTAGAAACAACACAATGCCCCAATCGGCGATCAAGTACCAGAAAAATAACCACGCAGGCAGGATATGAATGTCTTGGAAAGTATTTAAAATAAGCATTATAGGGTTTGTGGTCAGATTTTGATGGGAGCAGGTAGTGCCTGGCTAGCAGAGAGAAGGAACTGGTATTGGTAAACATAGTTAATTATTTCAAGAATCAGTTGGGTTGATCAGGAATATTGTGTAAGTTATTCATCAGTTGCTCAGATCGTTGAAATACTGAATGATTCATCCTCCCAACTAATCAGCTGAGAAGGAACAATTCAGATTTGTGTACATTGAAATCCACAAATAAAGGACTCAGTATTTTGGATGAAGATATAACAGTCTCGTGTGAAGTAGTAAGGTAATCAAAAAAGGCATGAAAATCTGTTCTGTTAAGGAGAACAGTAGCAGAAGCGCAAGATTATTTGTAGTAGAAGGAAGGAAGATTTTAAGCCACAGAACATCAGGGTTAGGAGATTCAATACCTCGAGACGATGTTATAAATGTTTATATTTACATGAAGCAATGTCCTTGAAACTAAAATTCTGTGAAGATAGGATTATAGTTTGGATATATTGACAGTTGAAGGGATGGTTACCCAGCCATACCTGGATTACCAAAGACAAGAGCAAAATTAGATTTGGGGATTAGAGGTAGTATTCCATGGATGCAGAGTTAGAGTGCAAGCCATTAATGTTGGTAAAGTCAAAAGAAAGCCACGCCTGTATGATACCGCTATCTTTTGCACACGTAAATCACAAAAAAAAAAAAAAAAAAAAAAAAAAAAAAAAAAAAAAAAAAACAGACACTCACTCATTCTAGATATACTGTCAAAGAAATGAGGAAGAAAATTGTACAATGGCATAGAGCTACAAATATAAGAGGAGCACACCCTAATTTCAGCAAATATCAAAATATGAATAATCCAGAAAGTTTAAATACTCACACTCACGAAATTGCGTACAAAAAAAATACTATTTGAGTAACTAAAAAGTAAGGTAAAATCTGTATAAATTATAATAATGGATGTCCAAATAGGTAAATTTTGCTCTAAAGACAGACCAAGTAGGAGAAACGCTAAAAATCTAAGTTAAAAAAGGAAATCGAAGGGAAAAAAAAAAAAACATAACTTGATACTAGCTATCTATAGCGAACTAGATTTATTATTGAATCAGTTTCTCATAATTTTCACCCAAAATCGGCTGAGTATCGGCCATTTTAACCATTACCGATACTGCATCAAAAATGGCCATTACCATTCTGATACCGATACTACATGGTACATCAACTATTAACTATATATATATATATATATATACTCATATATATATATATATATATATATATATATACATATATATATATATATATATATATATATATATATATATATATATATATATATATATATATATATATATATATATTCGCTCTTTTCTCTTTATCCACCTCTTTAAAGATTTATGAGAGTGAGTGAAGCTAAGGAAAATAAAAGCAATTGGAGAATACTGACAAATGTCGAAAAGAAGGCCAACTTACCGCCCTCTGTATCATTAATTGGTAGAAGAATGATGCAGACAGAAAATCCACCCTAGAGCTTCATGGGTCCTTGACGGACCCTCACTATGGTAAATCGTGTCATAGGAGGTTCATCCGCCGGCTGAGTGGAGCTGGCAACACCCCCTTGAAATGTCCATTTTCTCCCATCAGCCACAGCATTTCTCGCCGCCGAAACTCTATTTCTCACTTTCAGACATTCGTTCACCGACTCAATCCACTTTTTCTTGGTCTCCCAACCGGTCGGTTCCCAACTTACACTCTACTATACATCCCTTAACTAACCACGGCTATGTTCAACCAACTTTACATGACCTACAAACCATCTCAACATACTCATTTATTCTCTCATTTTCCTAACACCACACAACTCTCTAATAAGTTCATTCCTCATTTATCAATTCTTCTCACAACCTAACACGCCCCTAGAATTGTCCATCTGAACACATTGAATTTTAGATCCATACTTCTTATTCCAGACCATAGTGCCACTGCATACAATAACACAGGTAACAACATGCACACTCACATGTAAGACCCTAGCGCACCTAAGACTTAGTCCCTCTTTACATTCACCAACGGATTTAATTGCACCAGCACCTTCCTACCATTCATTCACAACTTTCCTACTACTGCATCATCCGTTTGCCCTTCTCATCATTGCACACATACCCTTAAATTTTTAAACTCTAGACACTTGCTCCAGCTGCTCACCTATCTAACATAACTTCACACTGAGGACTGTCCTCTCACAGCCATAACCTTACTCTTATCTACGTTTACTTTCAAACCCCTGCTTTTACATACCCTTAGATCTCTACCAATCCTCTCAAGCTCTCTCTTCAGATTCACCACACAAAACTAGATCCTCATATAATGGGTAGGGCACCCTCCACTCATCTCCATTCTCCATTATTCCTAACACCACTTCCTGCATATCCCCACATCAATTCTTTCATAACTACATCATACAAATTATGAATAATAACCAAGGAGACATAACACAACCCTGTCTCACTCAGCTATTAATCCTAAACAATCACTATTGACACCATTTATTCTTACACACTTCACTATCGTCTTTATACTTTTGATTCCATTCAGAGCTTACCACCAACACCACATATCACTAATACCTGCCATAAACTTCCCTATTAACTCTATCACTGTTGTAAATCCATACAACCTAAATATAATTTATTCTTCTTCTCCCTCATTTTCTCAATCATTTGTTTCAATGTAAAGATTTGATCCACACATCCTCTACCACTCCTAAACGCACCTTGTTCTTCCCCTGATAAGTCCTTCCAGTCACTCGACGCACTTTTCGACCAAAATATCAGCATATGCCTTCCTTACAACACTCAATAGAAACTTATTCCCCTATAATTTCTACAATTCCCCTTCTCTCCCTATATAAGGGTACTATTACCACTCTCCTCCAATTACCTTTCCAACTATACCCTCCATAAACGCTTTATTACACAACACCGAGTAATCAATCACCATCTAACCTCCGTTCTTGATCATTTTCACCGATAATTTCATCTATACCTGCAGATTTACCATTCTTCAACTTTCTCACTCTACCCATTACCTCCTCCTTACTAATAACCTCATCCCAAAATACCTATTCCTTCTTGCACCATCAAACCCACACACATTTAACACCTCATCATTACTATTAATATTGTGAATTGAGAAGTTATATATATATATATATATATATATATATATATATATATATATATATATATATATATATATTATATATATATATATATATATATTTATATATATATATATATATACTATATCTTATATAACCTATACTATTTAAAAAATAAATATTTTAATATTTCTAAAGCAACAGCTATGAGTATAGCGATATTTTAGCCTTCTTTCTCGATTTTATTCATTGTCGCACTCAGAACATAATTTTTTCCTCCTCCTTTAAAAGGGTGTAAGAAGTACCAACCACCGTCCTTAAACATTGAATGAAAGGCTGGCACATGGCACATAATTATTCCCTCCTCTACATACACAACACCAACCTAATGATACTCGAGATCTTCTTTACCACCTCCAAACATATTTCTGATGCTGTTACTCTAATCAGGAGTCTTCCTACGTGGGCGATTAGGTTAGATTTTAAAATTCCCAAAGCGCCCACCACCACCGGTATCATCATCACTTCTAAATTCGATTTGAGTTAACATTCAAAATTGCAATGATCACCTTTAAACTTCTTACCTCGTGACTTCGAATGAAGTTCCAACTCATCTTTTTCATGATGTTTCCAAACCTTTGTTTTTAATGCTGATTCAACTTTTTCTTCTTGAAAAGGTGGGGCTCGTTTCTTAAAAAGCTTTTTACTTTGAGTCTGTCATCTTTCTCTTCATGGTCTATATCACTAATGTGAGTCTACAAAATGATAAAGAAAAATGCTTAAAATTTTTTATTTGAGAAGTACCTTTTAATAAAAATAAAATTTACAAATTGAAAACTCTACTTAAATTTATTCATCTATTCACAGAAAATAATAATAATAATAATAATAATAATAATAAAAATAATAATAATAATAATAACAATAATAACAATGATAATAATAATCATAATAATAATAAGGAAGGTGATAAGGAAGGAAGTGGGAAGAATTAAGAGTGAGAAGTTAAGTGAGCAAGGAAGGATAAGTATTTAAGAGCGCTGGCAAATAAATCAGCTGAATGTGAACAAGATGAAACTGAACAAATCTGGACCCAAATGAAGGAAGCGTTTGTTAGTAGTGCAAGAGAAGTATGTGGATGTGCTAAAGTAGGAAGTAAGAATGTTAACAGTGAGTGGTGGAATGAAGAGGTGATGCAAGCGGTTTAAAGTAGTAAAAAGAAGCATGGATGAATGTACTAAAAGCCAATGATAAGATTTCAAGGAAGGGAATGTTTGGAACTATGTAAGGAGGAGGAAAAAAGAAGACTAAAAAGACGTAGAATAAAAAAAAAGAGGTAAATGAACAATTTGGAAGGAGGATGAATGGGGACTTACATAGGAAGCTCTTCTGGAAGGTAGCGCGAAAGGTTAAGGAGAGAATAAGGAAATGCTTAGAGAATAGTGTAATAGGGATGGTGCTTTCAATGACTTACGATAGAGATGGATGTGAGGAGAGTGTGGAAGGAGCTAGCGCCAAATCTACATAACATTGGCTTGTGTATGAGAAGATGTGATAGTGAGATATATGTGGATTTGATGAACAAGCAAACTGGTATTTTGGAAATGAGAAAGTGTGGGGAAGGGGTGTGTGGGTGAGTAAGAAATTTTTGAAGAATAGTAAATCACTGCAGGCATAGATGGAATTACTGGTGAAATGATAAGAACGGAGGCGAGATGCTGATTAAATGGATTTGGAAGTTGTGTAAAAGCGTTTGTGGAAATTATATTTCCGAGGAGTGGGGTGAGGCAGCAGTATATGATACCCTTATATAAGGGTGAGGGGAAGTGAACTGTACGACCTATAAATGAGAGGGGATTAATTTTGAGCGTTATTGGAAAGGTATGTGCTGAGTATTTTTCTTGAAAGAGGAAGTGCTTCGTGACTGAGGAACTGATTTGGTGAAGAACAAGGTTGCTATTCTACGAGGCTCCTTAGCGTGTTCCCAATCACGAAGGTGAGGCGGTGAGCAATAAATATATAGCAGATACCGGGAAACGACCGCATAAAACGCTAGTCGTTTCGCGCGGAGTCGATCAAGTTTCACCAGCACTAAATACGCCCTAGTACGCCCACACCAGGGATCCTACGAACATCGCTTGCAGTTTTAGAAGTGGTGGAAGATGTGTGGATCAAATTTTTACATTGAAACAAATGATTGAAAAAATGAGAAAGAAGAATAAATGTAGTATTTAGGTATTTATGGATTTGCACTTACGAGAGCATAGGATAGGATTAATAAACCACAAGGCAGTTTTAGTGATGATATATGGTGTTGGTGGTAGGCTTCTGAATGGAATAAAAAGTATGTATGAGGCGATAATGAAGGGTGTGTAAGAATAAATGGAGTTGAAAGTGATTGGTTAATATGTCTACCTTGGTTAGTCAATTTGTATATGGATGGAGTTATGAAAGAATTAGAGGTTCCCAACCTTTTTGAGGCTATTACCCATAAAGCCGGTTAGATATTAGCAAATACCCCCCAAGAAAATTTAGTTTAAAAGCAAATAGCTAGCCCTTTCCTTTAAATTGAAAAGTAAATATTATTTTTAAATTAATTTTAATCATTCAAACAAAGAAAACACCTGTTTTTTAGGAATTAAATCAAGAAATAATGTTGAAAAGTAATCTAAGAAGTAATGAGACGGCTGATACTGCTTAGTTTTAACAATTTGTTTAATATCATTAATTTGTTTAATGCACATCGTAAGTCGTGCTCCAAATTCAATCGGTTCCTGGCTTTTGTTGCTTCATTGTCATTGTCGAAAATACACTTTCACGTCTGTAATTTGTAGCGAATCAGTATTTTCAAGGCTTTTCCCGATAATAATGGATACTCGTCACCAATCTTTCCCAAAAATGTGTTTCGAAATCTATTTTCAGTGTGTTGTCTTCAATTACAGTATCTGGAAATATTCCTTCATCCACTAAAGAAAAGGGTCTTAGCAAACAAGCATTGCCAGCGATTTTTCGTAAGGAAAAGTATTGCTGTGAAGATGTACACTGACAAGTGGAGAGATTATTTGATCTGTGAATGAGCATTTTACATTTCTTTCGTCGAGCACCATTGTTAGTTCTGGGAACATCGAAACATCCTCAACTCCAGCTCGGCGTTGGTAAAGCTGCAGTTTGCGAAGAAGGCAACCTTATCTTGAGCTGTTAAAATATTCGTCATATTCCCTTGCAAGGTGAAGTTAAGCGTATTTATTTCTCCGAAGAAATCCGCAAGATAAGCCAGTTTGGAAATAAATTACATTATCTGTTATTTTGGCGTGTAACTCTTTCTCCTTATCCGGTTTTTCCATTTCCAGAAACAAAGCATTTCTTCTCGAGGTGCAACACCTTGCCCCGTGATACCCAACGCACTTCTATGTGGAATAACAGCATGTCGAATTTGCCTCCAAACTTTTATCGTATCCAATCATGCGCATAACAAACGGGCAAACAATTATTTATTTAAGCCAAATGAGTGAAATCCCAGCTTAGATTCTTCGCTACAAGCGGCCGTGAGAGAGTGCAAGTACTTTGTAAGCGATATTAAAAAGCATAAAATTTTTTCACCTACCTGCTTTTGGTTCTCGTCAAAACAAATCAAAATATGTTCAGAAGCTAACGAAATCGGCGAGATCAATCACACATTGGTCAGTGGGCGGCGGGCGAACTACTGCCTTACTCAAACGAACAACGATCTAGCCGCGATGCGTTGCAGGCTTGTATTCGTATTTTAGGTAATAAATTTGTTACCTAAAATTTCCTAATTCACTAACTAATCACTAATGATTAGTGATTAGGTAGTTAGTTAGATCTGATACAGATAATTTTGTTTTGTGACTGTGCGATGATCTAATCCTTGTACTTATCTTTACCCCTCGGAAAATCCCATTTTACCCCTTTGGGGGTAATTACCCCCAGGTTGGGAATCACTGTGTTAGAATGATGGAGAACGGAAGAAGAGAGTGGAGGGTGCCCTACCTATTATATGCGGATGATTTGGAATCTTGTAAGTAACTGAAAACAAGAGAGATTTCAGAGTGTGTCGCCTAGGTGTGCGAGGTCGAAAGTAAATGTACAAAAGGTAAGTGCTTATAGAAAAGTGAGGAGAGTCAGCAATGTCAAGTCATGTTAGATGGT
>JABUQX010141009.1:0-13112 GCA_015478945.1 Trachelipus rathkii
CACCGGGGGTGTATTATTCTGTGATTGTTATGATTCTTGTTGGCAGGCATGCGCCTTTGAGAACTAACCGAGGGTGAATGGGTCTTTGTGTGAACCGCCAAACCCCAGCGTGTATGTGCATTTGTTATGCATTCGTGCATTAGCATTTACCACATGCACTTTCTTTCAACCTTCTTTCTTTTCCCCTCACATTTTCCATTCTTTCAATCACGCTCTTTATCACGAACACATCACTTACTACTCATATCCCTGTGTGTGGGGAGAAAGAATTGCCCACATCGTATAATCCCTGCGTGTCGTAAAGGAGCCGACTAAGGACGGTGATAATTGAGTTGTACCCTACTACCATCTAGCGCCAGGAATGCTAATGCAGGCCTCGGAGAAAGGTCGGCTGATCACCATGCATGGTATCTTTTCGGCGAAGCTATGAATCGTTTTGAGTACATGGAATGTCCAGAGGAATAAATGTTGAGGAGAAAGGGGAAGAGGTGATGGATGTATTTAGAAAAGGGCCCAGGTGATTTGCTCTTGTGACTGGAAACGCAAGATGAAAGAGAAAAAGGTAGAAATTGAAGGTGGTGTGTGATGTGAAAATGTGTGCGTGCTTTGGTGTGGAAGAGAAATAAGAAGAAGGAAAAGAAGAAGTCTCAATTTTGATGAGTGACCTGTGGTATGAAGCTATGGTAGACTTTGTGTGTGTGAGTACTAAAATTCTAATAGTTAAATTTAGTTTAAGATCAAGGTATGTGTGAAAGGTTGTGACGTATGGTCCATCTGAGTGAAACGTTGAAGAGAGTACGATTTTTAGTAATCTGAATGATGTTCTGGATGAGGTGAGTAGAGCTTCAGATTGATAGTTTTGGGGGACCTAAATGGTTGGATGGGTGATCAAAAAATATAACGGGTGGTTTTGGGGTGGCGGGGGAAAATGAGAATGGTAGGAAGTTGATTGATTTCTGTGAAGAGAAAGGTATGGTATGTGTGAAGTAATACTTTCTTTAAACACAAGTATCCATAAGTATACTAGAGTTGGTGTAGGTAGAGATGGTATCAGTGAAAAAGTATGATTAAGATGAAGTGTTGGTGAAGGAGATGTTGAGGTATGTGTTGGATGTTAAATCAGTTGGGGTTTAGGAATAGGATTATCGGATCATTATGTTGTTCTATGTAAAAATTAAGTTAAGTGAGGCTTGGATGGAGAGGAAGGAATTTGATACGAAGAGATGGAGTAAAATTAAGAGTGAAGAAGTTAAGTGGTATAGATAATAAGGATAAACTATGTAAAAAAAGAGCTCGCTAATTAAAAACGGTTGAATGGCCAATTTAAGTTGATACTGAACAAATCAGGGGGGCCAAATGAAGGAAGCAATTGTTGGTAGTGCAGCAAAGGAAGTATGTGGATGTGCTAAGTAGGTAAAAATGTTAACAGTGAATGATTGGAATGAAAGGAGTGATGAAGAAAGCGGTTAAAGATAAAGAAGCGTGGTTGAAATGTATAAAAAAGCTTAAATGATGAGGCCTCAGAAAGATGCTTGCGGAGTAATATGGGAAAAAGAAATACTAAAGGTGTATACATTAGGAGAAAACAAAGAGGTAAATGAACAGTTTGGAAGGAGGATGAATGGGGACTACAAGGGAATGAATCTTCTGGAAGGCGCGAAAGGTTAAGAATGAGAATAAGAAGAATCTGCTTAGAATAATGAATAGGGATAATGCTTGTAACTGATGAAGTAGGTGTGAGAGGAGTGTGGAAAGAACACTTCGAATTTTAGCAGTAATGAAGAGGTGATAGTGAATGTGTGTGGGTTTGATGGTTGCAAAGGAATAGGTATTTTTGGGGATGAGTTAGTAGTAAGGAGAAGTAATGGGTAGAGGAAGTGAAAAAAAGTTGAAAAAATGGTAAATCTGCGGTATGAGTAAATTACTGATTCAAATGATCAAGAACGAGGCAGAGATGAAGATTGATTGAATTGGGAAGTTGTGTAATAAAGCGTTTGTAGAGGTATAGTTCAAGGGATTGGAGAAGACGGTAATAGTACCCTTATAGGAGTAAGGAGAAAAAAGGGGAACTGTAAGAAAGTATAGAGCATCTGGATTTACTAGGGTGTTTGTAGGGAAGATTATATGCTGGTATTTTTGGTCGAAAGAGTGCGTCAGTGACTGAAGGACTGATTGTTGAAGAACAAGGTGCGTTTAAAGGAGTGGTAGGGGATGTGTGGATCAAGTACACATTGAAACAATGATTGAAAATATGAGGGAGAAGAAAAAGAATAAGTATTATTTAAGGTTTATGGTTTAGCTTAGTATGAAGTAGAGAGTTAATAGGAGAAGCGTTATGTTAAGGTGTTAGAGTGTATGGTGTTGGTGGTAGGCTTCTGAATGAATCAAAAGTATATATGACGTTAGGAAAGCGTGTGTAAGAATAAATAGTGTCAATGGTGATTGGTTAACAGCGGGGTAAGACAGGGTTGTGTTATGTCTCACTTGGTTATTCAATTTGTATATGGATGGGGTTATGAAAGAATTTGAGGTGGGGATGGCAGGAAATGATGTTAGAATGGTGGAGAATGGAGATGAGTGGAGGTGCCCTACCTATTATATGCGGATGATTTGGTTCTATGTGGTGGCGAATCTGAAGAGTTTAAGAGGATTGGTAGAGATTGGCAGGGTGTGTAAAAGGAGGAGGGGCTTGAAAGTAAGCGTTAGATAAAGAGTAAGGTTATGGTTGTGAGTGAGGACACTCTTCAGTGTGAAGTTATATGTTAGATGGTGAACAGCTAGAACAAGTGTCTGAGTTTAAATATTTAGGGTATATGTTGGATGAGAGGGGAACGGAGATGATGCAGTGTGTAGGAAAGTTGTGAATGGCAAGGAAAGGTGTGGTGCAATTAAATCGTTGGTGAATCTATAAAGGGACTAGTCTTGAGTGTGCTAGGGGTCTTATGAGGGTATGTTGTTACCTGTGTTGTGTATGGTAGTGAGACTATGGTCTGGAATAAGAAGGTATAGATCTAAGTTCAATGTTTTCAGATGGACAATCTTAGGGGTGCTAGAGTGTGAAGATTGATAGAGAAGGAATGAACGTGTTAAGAGTTATTGGTGTGAAGAAAGGGTAAAAAATGAAGAATAATGAAAGTTATGTTGAGATGGTTTTGGTCATATGTGGAAAGGATGAATAGTAGTCGGTTAAACGGATGTATAGTGGTGAGTGTGGTGGGAACCGACCGGCTGGGAGACCGAAGAGAAAGTGGATTGAGTCGGTGAACGAATGTCTGAAGGAAAGAAATGAGATTTGGCAAAGGCGAGAATAAAGGTGCATGATAGGAGAGAATGGCGGGGTTTTGTATGAGGCATGGTTGTGGCCCTGGGCCGGGGGGATGAACGCGTTGACGATTTACCATAGTGAGGGTCCGTCGCTGTCCCATGATGCTCTAGGGTGGATTTTCTGTCTGTGACGAGCTCTCACTAATTAATGGTACAGAGGGGGCGGTAAAGGCTGGGCTTTCTTTTCGACGTTTGTCATGTTCTCCTACTGCTTTTCTTTTCCGATGCTTGTACGGCACCTTACCCCCAATCTTGGGGCAAAGAGGAAGGTGAAGAAAGAAGAAAGAAAGAAGACATATATATATATATATATATATATATATATATATATATACTCTTTATATATATATATATATATATATACTATACTCTTATATATATATATATATATTTATATATATATATACATATATATATATATGCTATATATAACTATGCTGCTATATATATATATATATATATATATATATACTATATACCTTATATATAACAGCAACCTTATATGCCCAGTATGCTATATATAACTGCTGCTGCTATATCGATAATCGATAGATATATATCGGTATCGATATATATTTCGATATATCGAAATCGAAGTCAGAAAGAAACTTAAGTTTTACCATATATATATATATATATATATATATAATAATAACCTTATATATATATATATATATATATATATATATATATATAACCAGCGTTCCGAATAGCTGACACCTGTATCTAAAAAACTATGATAGCTGCTACTGCTACTATACTATACCAACCTAACTATATAACCTTATGCATATATATATATACATATATTTATATATATATATATATATATATATATATATATATATATATATATATATATATATATATATATATATATATATATATATATATATATATATATATATATATATATACTATAGACATATATAATAACATTTATTTTTAATTGTCAAAAGGACGATATGCACGGGCTTCAGTATCAAGGTCTGATACCTAGTTTTGCAACTCCCTAGCCCCTCGCACACAATACCCCACTTTTACCTTTTATAACGCATAAAATGTACCTAAATTTAATAACATTTTATTATTACACCGAAATATATAACTTTTAGTTCTACAAAGTAGATACCTGAAACACTTCCCCAAATTACCTAGACGCCCAAATTATTACAAGAAACTGATCTAATATGAATACTAATTTTTAAAACTTTAGATTTCATTATAACACATATAACGCGATGAGAACCTAATCTCGATAAACTTTTATCCATAACACAAAAAATGTAAGAAATTTTACATAGAGTTCAACAAAGAAAAAACCTCCCAGACCTAACTAATTTACCTAGTAATTAAAACTCCTACGTGAAACTGATCTAATATGAATATTTATTATTACAACTTTAGATATTCTTGCTATAACGCATATAATAATGTATCAATTTTCGTCTACGTTTTATTATTACCCCAGAATGTAAATTTTTTATAGGTCTACAAAGTAGATACTTAAAACACTTTTCTAAATTACCTAGGAGGAAAATTATTACAGGAAAAATATGTAATATGAATACTAATTTTTAGAACTTTAGATTTTTTTGCTATAACACAAATAACGATGCACCATATCTCGATAATGCTTTATTGTTGCAGAAAATAAATATTTTCCAAGTTGTGCATAGAATAAACACCCGTAGCTTTTACTACGAAATTAGGGGCCCAAATTATTACACGGAATTGATCTAGTATGATGCTAATTTTTTAAACTTTTGATTTCTTTTTTATTAAACAAATAATGATGTACCTAAGCCAGACCTCTCTTTATTGTAACACCAAAATGTAATTTTTTTTGAGATATACAAAGAACATACCTTAAACACCTACCTATATTAATTAAGAGTCCCTATTATTTCAAGAAAATGGTCTAATTTGAATACTTATTTTTACTTCTTTAGATAATACATTTAACGATGAACCTATCTTATATTACGCTCTGTTGTTACGACAGAATGTAAATGTTTTAGAGTTCTACAAAGGAAACACCTTCATAAACTAACTAGGAGTCTAATTCATTTTTAGAAACTGACCTAACATGAAGACTAATTTTCAATTTTAGATTTCTTTGTTATAACACATAAAACAGTGTACCTATTCTTGACTACGATTTAGTGTTATACCGAAATATAAATTTTTTAGAGTTCTTCAAAGTAGATACCTTACAGTATTCTTTGAATTACCTAGAAGTCCAAATTCTTACATTAAGTTGATCTAATATGAAAACTTATTTTCACAACTTTAGATTCTTTTTTTATACCATATATAACGATGTACCTATTCAAGACTACGTTTTATCGTTACATCAGAAAATAAACCTTTTAGAGTTCTACATTGGCGATAAACCATACATTCGTCTTAGGTACATAAGAGTACAAATCATTATATGATACTGATCTAATATGAAAACCTATTTTTACACCTATAGAGTTCTTTGTTATAACAGTTTTAACAATGTATCTAAGATCGACTACTTTTTATGATTACAACAGAAAGTAAATTATTTAGAGTTCTACAAAGTAGAGAACGATTTACCTAAGTTCGAATACGCTTTATTGTTACGCCAGAATCTAAATGTTTAGACTACAAAGGAGATACCTCCAAACATGTGCCTAAATTACCTAGGAATCCAAATTATTACATGAAACTTATCAAATATAACAAAATCATATTTAAAATTTTAGATTTCTTTGTTATAACACATAAAACAATGTATCTAACCTCGACTTCGTTTTATTATTACACGAGAATGTAAATATTTTAGAAGTTCTCACAAAATAGATTACATGTAACATCTGCCCTAAGTACCTTTATTGTACAATAACCCTAGCATCCAGGGACACAGTATACAGGCTAATAATTTTGTGTCAAAAAGGTCACCGTAAATCTTATAGTATGGTAAATCACAAGCAAGACTCCAGCTTAAGCTGTCAGGAAAAGGTTTTGTCACTTCAGGCATGTTAGTGTAATCAGTCCATTCAGGTGTGAATTTATACATAAATCTATGGAAAAGGTTTGCGTCTGACTCTAGAACATGATAGTGCACAGATTACCACCTTCTGTGCCGAGGGGTACGGATACTGTGAACTCGCTCAATGGTTTGGTGTAGCGCCTAGTCGTGTAGTGGTACCACAACAACTCAGTAGCAAGCAAGGCGACGGAGCCAGGGCAGGCCACAAGCCACGACTAGCTTTGAAGACCATTTTTGCTTATGCGGGGTGTAAGAGACCGCCATATAACAACAAGGCACCCTCAAATACAGCCACAGGAGGTTCATGGGACTCGTGTGAGTGATAATACAAACGTCACGCCTCGCGGAACATAATTTGCGGCCACGGAGGCCGGCCATAGGAACACAACCTTTCATTATCTGGGAAGGCATATCTTTAACTGGTCGTACAGAGTTGAACGTCCTAGATGACTTTCGTTAATCGCCGCATAGTACATCGCAGACATTGTTGACCGTATGTCTTGCCAATATGCCCCTTCATCGGTGAAGTATTCTTCCTAATGCATTACAACGCAAAACCACACAAATCCAGATGTTTTACCTAATACTTAATGACGATCCAAATCAGGTCACTGGACTGGCCAGTATTCAGTTCCAATCTAAGAACAATTGAACATGGGGAGAACATGTAGAAATGGTGGTTTCGACAGCTGAAACTACCGCTAGGAACCCTGAAGGTGCTGCGGCAGTTGCGTGCATTTATGGGATCTCGTGGAGGACATTCCGGCACTGCCTCATTTGAAGGCATGCCCACGATGGTGCCAAGCCGTCAAACGTGCCAGAGGTGGACATACACGTTATTGAGTAACACCATTCATACACGAACCTTTCACAGCGATAACGTTCAATTTTGGAGGAAACGTACTAGCCAAATACAGGGCCCATTCGTAGACAATCTTACCACTTTATAATGTATCCTCGTTGCTGTGTTATTTGTATAATAAAGATACACACCATTCAGATCCTCTCTGTAACGCAGAGGTTCTCAAACCTATTTCGTCTACCGCCCACTTTAAAATCATTATTTTCGCGCCCCAATTTTTACTTTACCAAAACTTAAAAACCACAATGACATTCATTACTTTAATTAATTTAATTATAGTGTGCTATATTAGTCTGGTCTGGAGTTTAAACTTACATTCTAAACGAGACTTTTTTACCAGTGAGAGCAATTATATATATATATATATATATATATATATATATATATATATATATATATATATATATATATATATATATATATATACTTTTATCCATATATATATATATATATATATATATATATATATTTATATATATATATAGAATATATATATATATATATATATATATATATATATATATATATATATATATATATAGTATAAATATAGTATAAAAACTAAAATTTATACAATCAAACAGGGCAGAAATATGAACTAAAATTACTAAATAATCGATGTTGTGTAGTAGGTAGGTTTTAATTTCAGTGAATTTTAAAATATTAAGTAGATGAAATTACAAATCAGCCATCGCCCCTCTAAACCACTTCAACACCCCCCATTTTTTCTAGGCCTCTTACCACCCCCCTCTAGGCCTCCAGCGCCCACAAGGGGGCGTACTGGGAAAAACTGCTGTAACGTTTACGTCATATGATCAGGTGGTAGCGTTAATTTTGTTGCGTTATATATATATATATATATATATATATATATATATATATATATATATATATATATATATATATATATATATATATCCCCTTATATATATATATATATATATATATATATATATATAAATGTATATATATATACTATACATATATATATATATATATATATATATATATATATATATATATGCTGTGTGTGTGTGTGTGTGTACAAATATTGACGGTTTGATGGCTGAAGTGGCATTCACACCCCCCCTCATCTCGCCCTCACCCACCTCCTCCACCCCCCTCTATCCCTCGCCAACATCATACCCTCTTCCTCCCCCATCCCTCCCTCCTCCAACATCTCCTTTATTCCATCCATCCACCTCCTTCTTGGTCTCCCCCTTCCTCTCCTTCCTATCCCCTCCGCCTCCCAAACTCTTCTTACCACTCTTTGCTCCTCCATTCTCACTAAATGCCCATACCATCTTAACATTCCTTTCTCCGCTCTTCCCACCAGACCATTCCTCCAATCACACCTCTCCCTCACCACACTATTCCTAATCCTCTCCCTTCTGCTAACCCCACAAACCGCTCTCAACCCCTTCATCTCAAATACTTCCAACTTTTTCCTAGACCTGGCATTCAACCCCCACGTTTCACACCCATACATCACCGCTGGTACACAGATTTTTTCAAACATACTTATCTTAACTTTTTGTGACAGATCCCCCCCTTTCCATATTTCTCTCAGACCACTCAAAGCCCTCATTCCTTCACCTATTCTATGTTCTATCTCCTCCTTCATCCCTCCCCCCTTACCCAACTCCATCCCTAAATATCTAAAAATCTTTACTTCTTCCAATACTACTCTAACCTCTAACTCCTCCCCCTCCTCTCTTTCTTCCTCCTCAAACACTAACACTTTACTCTTACCTGGATTTATTTTAAGCCCCTTTTGTCCACACATTCTCTCAAACTCCCTCACCAAATACCTCAGCCCTTCCGCGTTCTTCGCCACTAGGGCAGTATCATCCGCAAACAGTATCATGTTCACTTCCCTTCTATCATTCCCTTTCATCAATTCCACCCCCCTCCCCTCCCTCACCATTCCTCTACATACACTCTCCATAAACAAATTGAATAGCCACGGCGACATTACACACCCCTGCCTCAATCCACACATCGTCCCAAACATCTCACTCTCCCCTCCTAACACCCTCTCGCACAGGGGATAAAGCACGTTAAAAGGTTAATATTTTTCCCTAAATTACCCCCCACCCCATTTTCCTCCAACACCCTCCACATTTCACCCCTATTCACTCTATCATATGCTTTCTCTAAATCTAAAAAAAACATCCATACACTTTCCCTTTCCTCTCAATACTTTTCTCCACAAGCATCTTTAGTGTAAACCACTTGGTCCACACACCCTCTTCCCTCCCTAAATCCTCCTTGTTCCTCCCCCATTCTCCCCTCCGTTACTCTTACTCTCTCAATCAGTATTCTTCCGTACACTTTCCCTACCACACTTAGAAGGCAAATACCTCTATAATTTCCACATTCCATCCTATCCCCTTTCCCCTTATACAGGGGAACCAAACAACCATCCATCCAATCCTGTGGTACCTCACCACTCCTCCAACATATGTTAAATAACCTATGCATCCATTCCTCCACCCCTATACCTCCCTTCTGCAACATTTCCATTCTCACACCATCCAGACCAGCGGACTTCCCTTTTTTTCCTTTATTCACGGCCCTAATAATTTCCTCCATTTGTATTTCATCCTCCCCTCCCTCCCCACTACATTTCCCCTCCTCACCTATATATGTATAGTAATATATAAATAATATATATATATAATAACTAATAATATATATATATATATATATATATATATATATATATATATATAATATATATAATAATAAATATATATATGTATGTATATTTATATATATGTATATATATATATATGTATAATAATAAATAATATATAATAATAATATATATATATATATATATATATATATATATATATATATATATATATATATATATATATATATATATATATATATATATTGAAAAAACAGAACATTTTTTTGTGGGGAAGGGAATTTTATTAGGTTTTAGTGTTTTGTTTCTTGTTTTTTAAAATTTATGAAAACTAATATAAAAAAAAAGGAAACTGCTTTTAAGCAGTGTTCTTGACAATATGGCGTCGGGCGAAATTGTCTTTTGCGGCGTGAGGTTAAAAATATATTACATTCATTTCTGATTTTTATTGATTTTATTGGTGGAAACTTAAAGACCTTTGAAATACTAAACATGAAAATGGAAAGAAAAGGATTCAAACGTATTATCATAATAATAATAATAATAATAATAATATATATATATATATATATATTAAATATATATATATAATATATAACTAATATATATAATAATAATATGTAATATATATGTATAATAATAATATAATATATATATACAATAATAATAATAATAATAATAATATGTATAATATAATAATAATAATAATATGTAATATATAATATATATATAATAATTTTTTAAATAATAATAAATAATAATAATAATATATCATCTACATAATAATAATAATATATGCTAATAATAATATAATAGTATAATAATAACTATATATATAATAATAATATCACTAATATGTATATATATATGTATATGTATGTATATGGTTCCGTACGGACCGCAGTTTCAGTAACAAAAAACCGGCTGGCTATATTGGAGTGTAAAAAAGGTTGAACGACTTTCAGTAGCAAGATGTTTATATATGTAACCAATAACAATATATAATATATATATAAAACTAATATATGTATATAATAATAATAATAATATATAGTAATAATAATAACAATGTAATAATATATGTATATTATGTATATGTATGTAATGTATAATAATATATGTATATATATTTAATAATAATAATAATAATAATAATAGCCAGCAATAATAATAATATATATATATATATATATATATATATATATATATATATATATATATATATATATATATATATATATATATATATATATAGCATCAGCACGGATAAATAAAGTGGGTAAAAGGTGATGTATGTTTATATATGTATAATAATAATATATATATATGTATATATATATATATATATATATGTAATAATAATAATATTATATATATATAATATAATAATAATAATAATAATATATATGATACCACAAGGGATTAGTAATCGGTGCGGGACGGAATCTAACCGCATGAAACCCCACACCAACAGAGACGACAGCTTCAGCGTAACTACGTAACCAACCCGCAGAAATTTCATTGCAGTATTGGGGCTGGGAGAGGTGGGGGTAGGTTAAGCCGGGAGTATAATCGAGCGATGAATCATTCACGTACGAAGCGAATTCGATAAACATGGAGGGGATAATGCGTCAACTGTCAAGAGATCAGTGCGTGCGGATAACAACACTCCACGAAGAAGGACACTAGTACCGGGCACTTGTTCGACGGTTTGGTATAGCACACACAACGAATGCATGGGTGGTTTAACGGTACCAGGAAACCCTGACACATGATCGCCGGCGAGGACAAGGTAGGACCAGTGCTACAACATCCGTGGAAGACCGATTTATACGTCTGCGTGCATTACGAGAGCGACACACAACGGTCTGCAGATACAGCTGGCGGAGGTACAGGGCACCAGGGTGAGTGACAATACAGCATCGACGCCTTGCGGAACAAAATTACCGGCCCCGGAGGCCTGCCATAGGTCACCACACACCACGGCACATCGAAGGGAAGGACTGGCATTTGCCCGAGAGCAAATCCATTGGACGGTCGACTATTGGGCAAAGGTGCTCTTTACGGACGAGTCGAGAGTGTCTCTGTACGCCTCGGACAAGCGTGCTAGAGTATACCGACGACCGACGGAGAGGTTCGCGCAATGCAATGTGTTGCAGGTGCCGCCGTTTGGAGGTAGGTCGGTTATGGTCTGGGGAGGCATCTCTTTATCGGGGCCTACGAAGTTGCACATCTTCGATGGAGGCACTCTTACAGCCGTAAGGTATATCACAGACATCCTCGAACCATATGTCCCCTACATCGGTGACTCTTTCATCCCGACTCTTTCTTTCCCTAATACATTTGTGCAAGACCACACAATGCCCAATGTGTGAATATCTACCTTTAGAACGGTTCAAATTACGGCGTTGAGTGGCCAGCATATAGTCCGGACCTCAACCCAATCGAACATTTGTGGGATATCCTGAAACGTCGGATCCGACAGCTGCAACCCCCTCCACGGACCCTCCCGGACCTGCGACAGGCACTGCACGACGTATGGGATCAAATCACTGTCCAGGACATTCGCCCACTCATCGAGAGCATGCCAGGACGGTGTCAGGCAGTCATCCGTGCCAGAGGGGGTCATACACGGTATTGAGACAGACCCAACACCCCCCGCGGCCGTCGCCGTACGTACCAACATTGTGTGTTTGCAGCGCCGAACCTCCGAACCCTACTGCGAGACCCTTTGGCTGCACCTTGGCCTCACACTCTATCAACCTACGGTTCTGGGGAGGAATCCACCATGTTATTGTCATTGTCCAATAAAGTGTCTTCGTGTTCTTCAACCTTTTCTACCCTTCCTTCGCCACGTACTTGTGGTATAATATATGTAATGTAGCAGTAATAATAATATGTATATATATATAACCAGCAACATAACTCTATATATATGTATATGTATATATAATATATATATATATATATATATATATATATGTATAACTATCTTTATCAACAACAATATGTATATAATAATATATATATAATAATATAATATATGTATATATAATAATAATATATCATATATAATATATAATATATGAAATATATATATATAGCATATATATATATATAATAAAAATATATATGTAATAATTTTAATATATCTTTATATTATATATATATATAATAATAATATATATATATATATATATATATAGCTCTTCTTCTTTATATATATAATAATATGTATATGCTAT
>JABUQX010141010.1:7500-10000 GCA_015478945.1 Trachelipus rathkii
AATAATATATATATATATAACTAATATATATATATATATAATAACATATATATATATATATATATATATATAATATATATATATATGTATATATATAATATATACTCTTATATATATATATATAACTAACCAAAAACAAATCTTTTGTTGGTGGCTTCAACCCTGCACGTTATACTATTATATTCCCCCTCCCCCTTTTTCATTTTATCAAATGAATATCTCTTCTTTCTTTGAATGTTGTTCTATCTCTTCAAGTCTTCACAATTCCTGCAAGAGACGTTTTGGCATTTTGGTGCTGCTTAGTGGTGGAAGTTGTGGTTGTTCCTTTCTTGTTTTTCTTGGAGTGATTTCTTTTCTTTTCTTCTTTTCGCTCATTTTAATTGCTAAAAATATCAATAACTTTCTTCCTTTACCACCACTATGTCATAGCTTCTTTCTTCCCCACATCCTTTCAATTCCACTATTCCTTCCAAAGATGTAATTGAGTTAGATATTAAGAAGGTCTGTATTCCTGAAGGGATCACTTCTATGGTTATGACGGTATCATCTTATTGTTCTAATGACATCAGTATCACTCTTATAGTCCTCAACTATTACTTCCAAGCTTTTTTCCTACCTTTGATAAATTGTTTCCTCTCGGGTCTGTCTATTTCAATCTTTTCTTCCTCCTTGAATCATGTGATCATTCATTCTAATCCGATAAAGGGAAACTCCTCTCAACCATCTAACAACTATCGTTCTGACTCTGTAAACTCTTTTTTTTCTTTCTTCCCAAAGTATTTTAATCTATCCAAAACAAGTAGATTAGGAAACCTCTAAATTATAATCTTATTAAAGATCTCTGGTAAGGCTTCAGTAATAAACGCTTGAATAATGCTCTTCTTTTCTTTCTCTCTGACTTCTGATTCTTCTTTCTTCTGACACTTTGGTAATTTTCTGCTGTGACGCTGGGCATTGGACGCTGGATGCTGTTCGCTGTACGCTGTACGCTGTATGTTGTACGCTGTACGCTGGACGTTGGACGTTGGACGTTGGACGCTGGACGTTGAACGCTGTACGCTGTACGCTGTACGTTGGACGCTAGACGTTGGACGCTGAACGTTGGACGCTGTACGCTGGACGCTGTACGCTGTACGCTGGACGCTGGACGCTGGACGCTGGACGCTGGACGCTGGGCGCTGGACGCTGGACGCTGGACACACCTTTGAGAAGAGCTTATGGGATGATTTATTTTAAAAATGTCTCATCCATTCTCTGTTCATCTATCTAGTCCCCAACGTAACTGCTATTCTCATTCCCTTTTGTCCTCTGCAGTTAAAGTCTGGAACAATCTTCCTTCGATAGAGTCTGGCACAAAGTTTTGATTTATAAACTTGCCTCCTTCGGTATTTATTCTTCTCTCTGATTTCCTTTCCTGTCCTTCTATAGAATATGTTGTAGACAGCCACCGCTCATCCTTTAAATCCAAAAATGGTGGTGTTCTTCAAGGTTCTGCCCTTTCCCCAACTCTCTTTCTACTTTTCATCACCTATCCACTCCTATATGCCGATGACTCCACCTTTCATAATTCCATTCATTTTGAAAGACGTTCCCTCCAAACGGCAATTTGATGAAGCTTGAAGGATGACCTTGGAGAAACTAACCTCAGATCTTTCTCGAATTTCTAATTAGAACATTGAGAACAAGGTTGTTTTCAATGCCTCAAAAATTCAGTTCTTCTATCTTTCTACTCGACATAATCTTCCAGACAACTAGAAGAACATCTTCGAAAGAACGCAACTCAAACCTTCGTCTGTCCTTAATATTCTTGGAATTTCTTTGCTCGTTATCCTAAATCGGCTGAGAATTCCGAATTTTATAACCATTTTTAAGGGGTGGGGGTGGAAATTGGGCACTGCCCTTAAGAAATAGTTGCACCTCCCCTTAATTGGAAGGATCACATTTTTACTTCTCTTTCTTAACAAGCTTCTAAGAGGTTGGGGTTCTGAGGTGAATTCAGAATTTCTCCAAGTCACCCCAGTTGCTTGCTCTTTATAGGGGTGGGGGTGTCCTTCTACGACCCCTGTATAGAGAATTGCCTAAATAAATCGGAGGTGGTCCCCACTCACATCGCTTTCTTTAAAAAGGTTGAGTCTAGGGCTTTTCGTCTCATCAACTCTCTCTCTCTCTCTCTCTCTCTCTCTCTCTCTCTCTCTCTCTCTCTCTCTCTCTCTCTCTCTCTCTCTCTCTCTCTCTCTCTTTTACAACTGAAACTGCTCTTCTGAACTCTCCAGTAGCATATAACTTCTCCACTGAAAAGATTCGTACCACATGCCTTTCTACACATTCTCATCCATTCTCTATCCAACTCTGTGACTCCAAACTTAACCGCTATGCTCAATCTTTACACTGGTAAAGTCAGGAACACACATTCACACACTTTTGACTACACTTTCAAACGCAATATATCGGGGCATGTCGGCCTTTAAATTGGCTTTGGCTTGTGAATTTCCCCAAACTC
>JABUQX010141011.1:0-12500 GCA_015478945.1 Trachelipus rathkii
ATTATACTTTGAGTTCTTTCAAAGGAAAATCCACTTTTAAATCTTAAATCTTCCTTAAGCTGGCAGGCCCTTCAATATATATATATATATATATATATATATATATATATATATATAACCAACCTTATATATATATATATATATATGCTTAGCATAATAGATATTGTTAGCAAACTGACATATACTATTTAATAACATATATATATATATATATACACCTCATATATAACTTATAATATATATATAACCTTATATATGTATAATACTGCTATATATATATGTAATATATATATTCTAATATATATATATATATATATATATGCACAAGACCTGCCTCGGAAGTAGACAGACCTTTAGGTAACAGACCCCAGAAACGATTTTGGACCAGGAACTTGAATAATGTTTTTAAGATTAGATGCGCTACACTTAATATTGCGATGTATGGTGGAAAGGTGGAGGAGATCCTGGAGATGATGAGGGAGAGGAGGATCGACGTGATGGGAATGGCAGAAATGCGAATGAGAGGAGAAGAGAAAGGAAGAGATATGGGAGGAGGATATGTATTGATATATAAAGGTGTAGAGGAGGGAATCAGAAAGCATGGAGTAGGCTTCATAATAGGGCCGAAGATGTCCCCGTTCATACAGACTATAGAAGTCTTTCACGAAAGACTTATAAGATGCACTTTTAAAATCAAGGCAAAGAGGTACCACTTCTATCATGTATATTCGCCGCAACAGGGACACTCGGAAGAAGAAAAAAGACAGTTCATGGAAATGTTGGAGGAAAATATAGAAGACGGAAGAAGAGAAGAGGATGTACTGTTGCTGACTGGAGATCTCAATGCACGAGTGGGAAGGAGAAGAGACGGGTGTGGAGACAATGGTAGGACAGTATGGAGAGGAGGAATATTGAAGGAGAGATGCTGATACATTTCTTAATGCAGAGGAAGGGATTGAAAGATCATGAATGGGTTTCAACGATGGGACTCTTATATGTTAGGTATAGATGGAATAATATCCCAGGAGAATTCGATCAGAGGAGATCTATTATAGACTATATAATATCGTCTGATAGTAGGATAATAAGGAATGTTAAAGTAATACCTGGAGTAACAATGGATTCGGATCATAGATTGTTGGTGACGGACCTGGTGGTAAAGACAGAAAGCTGTAGAATAAAGAAAAGAGAAATGTGATTAAAGTGGAATGACTGAAGGAATGTGACAAGAAAAGGGAATATATTAGAAAAATAAATGAAGACTTAGAACAATTAGAATGAGTAGGAAAGATGGAGGAAATACAAAGAAACGATAAGGGTAGCAGAGGAGACTCTGCCACAGATGGGTAGAAGGAACGAAGAAAAGACACACAAAGTAGGCATTGGGACTGAAGGAGAGGAGACAAATAAAGAAACGGTATTGATGAAAAGTGGATGAAAAGTGGCACAAGCAGAACTAGCCTTTTAATACAAGGGCTCAGTATACTGCAGATAATTAAGAAAAAGAGAGAAGAGTAAAAGAGGAGAGGCAAGAAAGAAATGATGGAAGATGGGAGGGCAGAAAGGAAGAATATTTTTAGACTGGCAAGAACATATAGAGGAGCGAAAAGAGGGAAGTGTGCAACATCAAGTATAAGCAGGAAGAGGTTTTTGGTGAAATCAATAGACACAAAACGGAGGGAGATGGACGGAGAAGTACTTCAGTGATCTCCTTTTTGGGAGTTAAAAGGTGGTGACGGGTAGATCTAAAAGAAGAAGAAATACAATTTGAAGGAGAGGAGAGAAGATGATAGAGAGGGGGAGGAGGAGGTAACTATGTAAGGAGTAGAGGTAGCTCTGAAAGCGATGTCTAGCCGAGAACAGTAGGCACCGGGTGAAATGGGATACCAATAGGAGTGTGATAAAGAGGAGAGGAGAAAATGAAAGAAGAAATTTTTCAGAAATGTTTAATGGGAGTGTTGGAACGGGGTGAAAGGTACCAGGAAGAGGGGATTGGAAAGTCAATTATAATTGCCAATATATAGGGAAAAGGAGGAGATACAAAAAGACACAAAAAAACTACAGAGGAATTTCCTTGTTGAACTATCTGGCAAAAACATATGAGAGAATTTTAGAGAAAGAAGGTTGAATAGTAGTAGTAGAGCCCAGACTGGAAGAAGAGCAGCACGGATATATAGAAAGAACAGAAACACGACGGATCTCTTGTTCGCTCTGAGAATACGTTGGAAAAGGTATGGGAAATCAACAAACGAGCATATACCAAGCTTTCATGAATAAAGCTTTCGATTCGGTGCCTAGAGAGAGACTTTGGATAGTGCTGGAGAGAGAATATGCAGGTGAGTAGAAAGTTGAGGAAGGGGGCATTGGAGTTTGTACAGGAGCCGCCCCATACGTTATGGAAGAGAAAATTTGAGCGAAATTAATGGTTCGAGGTGAGAACAGGCGTTAAACGAAGCATGTTGTCACCAATTTTGTTTGTATCGTATCTTTGGAAGTAGTGATAAAGAAAGTAGAGAGAGAAATCCGGAGGGTTGGACGGTACGATATTTTTGGCATATGCCGGATGACTTGGCGTTGCTGGAGCGAAGAGAGGGGAGACAGGTTGAGAGAAGGTAGTGATATGTTTTGCCAGCAGGCTGAGAGAGGAGAGGCCGGCTTGACTATAAACGCAGAAAAGAAGGAGTCATGGTGGTCAGTATTAAAAGAAGAAGGAGGAAGGGGATTGAGAATAGAGGTAGGGGACTGGGAATCAAGACGGTGGAGAAATGTAGAATATTTTAGATTTGGAGTATTTGGAAGGGAGAGGAGGAAATGTACAAGAGATCATAAGTAGAGGATAGCTCAGTATGGGGGGAGCAGTAAGAGTGCCTCCATACTGAAAGATGAACAAATGAGTGTGGAGGAGGTGAAAAGGGTGATGCTTTGAAGGTGCGTTAGCACCACGATTTTGCTAGTAATCTGCCCAGAGACATGGAGCACAACAGTAGAGAGGATAGTAATAGTCTTGTGACGAAGATGTACGTTTTGAGAGCGATAATGGAAAGACAGAAAAGACAGACAGAGAAACGAAAGAGTAAAGGAGGAGGTTGGAGTGATGGCTATATTGAATAAGATGGATTCAGCCAGATTGAGGTGGTGGGGACACTGGATGGAAGAGGGGAGAGTAGCCAAAAAGAGATGGGAGTGGAGACCGGAGAAACGAGAAAAAGGGAAGACCCTGGAAGAGATGGGGAAAGCTCTGATAGGAGGACTCATTGAAGGAACATGGATTGCCAAAAGTCATTTTTAGGAAGGGCTGGGGGGAGAAGATGGAGTTTCGGAAGATAGAGAGGAGAAGATTCAGAAGTGCTTTAGCTCCACTTGTGGAGTGTCTTGACCTTGCTTTCTGGGAGCCGGTTGTAAGTATACCTTATATATATAGCAATAACCCTTATATATATATATATAATAATATATATATATATATATATATATGCTTATATATATATACCTTATATGTAATAATAATATATAAACAATAATAACCCAACTATATATGCTCAACCAACAATATATATAATATAGCATATATATATATATATATGTAATAGTGTAATAATGACTGTAATGTATGTGTATGTGTAGTAATGACAGTAATGGTGACGTGTGTGTGGTATGTGTAATGTTTATGTGATGCAATGTGTGTACGCAGGATTTGACTTAGGAGCTAGCAAAGGTTGAGGTGATTTATGTCCCTACTCACACTGATCAATAGACAGCGTGGGTTGGTTAAACTCCAGATTTTCCTTTTCAAAGGCTAATAAAAATATAATAATATAAAAAGTTATTTCGGTTATAAAATAAATAAAACTAACAAATCTATAACATTTTAATTAAAAATTTGTCACAGGGTGAGTAAAAAATATCTATTTGAGAGACGTAAAGTAAAGTAATATTTATGGGGTTGGCGAGTATTGAGTCCCATGAGTGGTAACTAATATTAAATCTAAACTGGCATTAGACGCCTTGGATTTTCAGCGATTAATTTCGCAATTACATTTGTTTCAAATTCGTTCATTTTTTATTTACTAATATTCTATGAATACTCATCCTACATAGTCCATTAAGCCTGTCCTCGTTTATTGTGTTTCTTAGTCAAGTATTTACTCTTCAAAGAGTGCTAAAAGACCTTTCAATGGTACTTGTTAAGCATACGGTAGCACCAGTTCAATTAACAGACAGGTTTTAATTTGAGGAAAAAAAGGATTGGCTTCTTTAATGACCAGTAAGTTCTAAGTCTTTCAACTTTTACTTTTCCATTTTTTATTCAGCCACTCCCATGATTCAAAGATATTGAAATTGAATTTCTTGAAAAGTACATTTTAGTACTTCAACCAATTGCTGTTGCATTAGATAGGCTACAGAGTGATAAAAGCTGTTTTTGTGGAACTTTGCTTCCAACATTGCTAGTGACTGATGAAAAAAAAATTAATCGCTTAAATTCGTCTGTACTTATACATGTTCATCCTCTTCTTACAGCATTAGCTTCAGGTTTCGAGAATAGATTTCGGGAGTTTCTTAGCTTGCATATCTCGGCCAACCAACACCTCAGTTCTGGCATCTATTTCTGAATTCTAACACAAAATCAAATGAGCTCTGCATAAACCCCGGAAATATAATACCGAGAAGAAAATAGGGAAAAAGAAATCTCTCTCAAAATGCTAATCGTGGCTGTCAGAAGCCAGGAGTTCAACAAATACATCTCAGAGTCTAACAGTAATGGATTTTGAGCTGGAGAGTAACAGTCAGATGATTTTTTTGAATACAGGTTGCTGGCTCGTCCTAGCATCACCCGTCATTAAGTAAAGATGAACTAGAAATAGAAGTGGCAATACCTTACGGATGGCAGCAGATCCCTAGAGTCACTGTAGTATCCTGTATGTTAAGGAGATCCTTTTGGTTCTTTTCAGTGCAATATCACTACCTTCATATCGGCCTGTAGAAAGGTTATTCAGCTTTGAGGGTCACATTCACTCTCCAAAGAGATCCAAACTATCTGATAATATGTTTTGAGAAGGCTATACAGTCATTCTTAAAGGTAATTCTTGATATTTGTAAATGTTATTAATTAAGTTACTATAAATAAAATACTTATGTCTTTCTTTTTTAATTTTATTTGATGCTGTATGATTTACGAGAAAATTGTGCTCATTTTATTAATAAGTGATTAACTATGTTTAAAATATATCATTAATATTACTATTATTATTATTATAACTAACCTAACTTTACAATACATTATTACTGCCAATTTTATTATTATTATTATTATTATTATTATTATTATTATTATTATTATTATTATTATTATTATTATTATTATTATTATTATTATTATTATTATTATTATTATTGTGTGTGTATTATTAGTATTATTATTATTATTATTATTATTGATTATTATTATTATTATTATTATTATTACATTATTATATACCATTATTAATATTAATAATATCTACTCTTAATACTTGCAATAATATCAAGCAATGTTGAAAGAAGATCGGCTAGGCTAGGGGTTCAAAGTGACGCACAATTGAGATAATCTTCAACGACTACGTTTATTAATAAAATAGATTATAAAAATTTTTAAATATGGATAATATTGTATCACTAAATTCAATAAATGTATATCATTTATTGCACTAACTTTACATAATGAAACTTAAAATAAATAAAAATTTTAAAAATTGTATATTTCTATTATTTGGTCAATGATAGTAATGTAAATTGCAATTTTTAATAAAAGTTTAAAAACTGCTAGTTAATCCAATGATTTAATTTACTTCAGCAGTAAATATGTATGCGATTAAATACTTAAAGAGCATGAAGCTAATGAAGGTGAAGCCGAAACGATAAAGCTAACGCGTTACATGTAACGGCGTTGCATATAACAGTAACAGTAACTTATACCAATTTTTAAAATAATGATGTAACGATAACATACCCCTTTTTACTCTCAAGAGTAACAGTAACAGTAATAACTTCTAACCAATTTCATGTAACCCATCTCTGTATATATATACCTCTTATATATATATATCATATATATAACATATATATATATATATATATATATATATATATAATATAATATATATATATATGTAATAACTATAATATATATATATATAGCAACAATAAATATATATATATCTTTATCTTTATATATATATATATAATAACTAACAATAACCTTAACCAATATATAATAATAATAATAATAATAATAATAATAATGTATAATAATAATAATAATATAATAATAATAATAATAATAATAATAATAATGTATATGAAATATATTATTTAGGGTGAAAGTTCAAATACATTTTAGAGTATTTGTTTTTTTATATAAGGTATAAATCCCAAAAGTAAACGGGATATTTATATTCTCTTGTTTAAATTTTCCCTTCAAAATTTTCTTTAGGGTAAGATCCCTGGAATGACCATACTTATATATATATATATATATAACTCTTATATATATATCAACCTTGCTCTTTGTATATAGCAACATATATATCATATATAAATAATATATATATATATATATATTGATCACCGGAGAGTAATTTTTGGCTTCCGGAGGGCCAGGAGGCCGGAGGGAGCCGGAGAATTAAATTTTAATTCTTGGCCGGGGCTGAGTCTCCGGCCGAGGAGGGAATGAAGAAGTTTTTCATTTATACTTTGCTTGTAATATATAATATAGTAATATATATATATAATATATATATATATATATAACCTTAACAGCATATATATCATATACCATAACCTTACAACAGCAACCAACATATGCTCTTAACAACTCATATACCGCTGCTGTATATAACCAACCATGTATAGCATATGGCAACCTTAGCCATGTATGAAGGATTGACTCTAGACATGCGATTCTCACTTACACTAACTAAATTAGTCACTAAGTAGTAACTACCTAGAGAAGTTACACTCTTTGAAGAGGGCAAACCCGTGAAGTGTGAACTACTTGTGCGCTATTGGGAATACATTAAGAGGAAACCAAAAGAAAGGTTCAAAATATTTTAGCACACACAAAACCTTTCCTTAATCATCTTGAAGAGAAACATAAAACATATTTGAGAAGAGATAAAAGAGAAATAATCTGCAGAGATGTTCAAGAGGGAAAAAAGAAAGTGACCGAAAAAGAGACATGATGTCACAGACACGGCAGATGATGATCCATGTCCATCCATATCATCCAACTTCTACCTCTATTAAAAAGATTTTTTCAGCCTACACTGTTTGAAATAACTGATAGAAATTGTGATAGAAAAGCACAAAATTCATTTCAGGTAGCATCTTGAATGCTGTTGACTATCCTACCATTTTCTTTTGTTGAAGACAATGGATCTGATAGATTAATAAATATCACGTATGTCCACAGTATAATATTCCATCAAGGAGGTACTAGAAGAGATTATCCCAACAATATATAAAGGGTAAAGAACAAAATAACATCATCAAGAAACTCGAAATGTATCCTGAACGTGATAAATATGGACTTCATGATGTACCTCTTAACACTTTATCATAGAGTATGTCAGGGCATTGGATTGATAAAGATTTTCAGGAAGAGTGGAATACAAATCCAGTAGTTTTTAGTGTTTCTCACATTCAGCCAGAAATAAATCTAATCACAAGAGTAGAGGAAATGCCCAAGGAAAGCTGGGATTTTAAAAAAATAAGGAAATATTCATATTTGATAAAGACAACACGCTCCCCAACCTTTTTACTCCCACATACCCCTTGATTAGGCTTTTCATGGATTAGTTCCCTCTTTGCTCATAACTCCTCCTACCTGTCCCTTCACGCAAAAAAAATGTTTGTTTTTGTTGGATAGTAATGTTCTTAGGGTTAGCTAAATAATCAAAAGACTCAAATTAATGACTTCTATAGCCTATTATTTTTTATTTTACATTTTACAATTTATTTCAACTTGTTATAATAGTATATAAATAAAGACAGAATTTAAATAATTTGTAATCACATTATCTTACTGCATGATGAAAGTACATAATAATTATTAATCTTGATATACAAGTCTTCAAACCTGCCTTTTAATAATTTCAGTTTGTGCTTTTCCATGCCATTATCTAACATTATTACTTTCATGTACCCCAGGGTACCACCAAGGGTATTACATATATTCTTCAGAATTTAAGAAAAACAATCTGGGCTCTATCTTAAATGCACGATTCACCAGGCTAATGGAGAATATAATTAGAATGTTTTGCTGCAACCATTTGAAGAATTAACTAAGAAGCAGTGATGATGCAGTGTGAATATCCATATCTTTTACACAATACCTGCAGTTGGCCATTTGCAAAGCTACTTTCAAAAGCTTGGAGATGGCTGTGTAAAAACTATGAAAGATGAACTTTTTAAATTCTGTTAGGACGTTTTGGTACCATTAAAGAATCATGTACTTGCAACAGTTCTAAATCCACAATACAAAATAGCTCCCTTTGATAAATTGATCAGAATAAAACAAAATTTATGCTCAAAAAAGAAGTAACAGCTAAAGAAAATATTACATTAGGTTCAGTTCTGATGAATAATATGATGATCAAAAATGATCAGTCTTATACAGATTCATGAAGAGAATCTGAAAGAAATGAAGCAGCAGATATTGATAGGAAACACATTCAATGAGGAATTTTCTGGAAGTGCTTCATTTGTGCTACACAAAGAAAAATAGTTAGAAGAGAAAATGAAGAATAATTTCAGATACAATAAAACCAAGTGGAACTGATCAAAGGACAATAAAAGATAAAATTCAAACGTAGAACCAACAGTGAACAACATGAATTCTAGAAAATACTATTCAAAAATACTACAGTGGATAAATATTTTGCAGCACCACTTATGGAACGAAAGTCGGATGCTGATCCACTGTTATGGTGGAAAGAAAGAAAAGCTCTTTATCCTGATTGCGCATCTTACCTGAATTAGCTAGGAAATATCTCTCTGCTCCACCTTCAAGAGTATTTAGCGAGAGAATGTTTAGCTAAGCAGGAAATATTTCTACAAGTAAAAGGAATTTTCTTTCTCCAACACTATAAGCTGATCAGCTCCTGTTTCTTCATCATAATTTAAGATCATTTGATTTTAAATATTAGAGAGTTACCTAATAGCGATGAATATTTATTTTATTTTCCCTTACAGAGACTTTACGATGATCAGTAAGCTTGTTTAATGTTTCTCAAGAATTCTATTGTATATTCCCCCTATACATTTATCGAGAATATTTTATATACTTTATATATATATATATATATATATACATATATATATATAATAATAATATATATATATATATATATATACATATATCTACCTCCATATATATATATATATAATATATAACTTATATATATATGTATAACTATATATATATATATAACTATATACATATATATCCACCACCATATATATATATATATATATATGCTGTAATATATATAGTTTCAAATGTTAGTTTTTTAAAAAATTTAAAAGCTCTTTAATAATTTGAAGATTAAGGATATATATATCATAATTTTTGTATAGTTTAGTCTCCATTAAATTTTGGATTCTTTTTACCAGTTCATTTATATTTCTGTATTGCAGATTTATCAAAGAAGTGTATTTTTTTTGTTAGGGGTTATCATTTTGGATATCAAACCCTTTTTAAGTTGTTTATCAAAATATTTAGTCAATTTAGTAAATAGTGTCATATAGGCCTATTCATATTATATATTATTATAGTTATTATATTAGTTATTAGTTTGACTTAATATTATCACTACAACAAAAAAATTTACTAAAAATAATTTTTTTACATTTTTGTGTATGAATCAGTTCTTCTAAATAAATTTATTTCATTAATTGTCTCTCATTATTACTTTAAATGAATTATAACTATTTTTATTTTCAAAACTACCTTTTTAAAAATATGGGGTCTCACTCGACCGGGAGCGGCCGGGGACTAGTATCTCCGGCCGGGCCGGAGATCTTTAAGGCCGGAACTCCGACCGAAGCCGGAGGCGGAACTAGGAATCGGTACATATATATATACTATATATATATATATATATATATACATATATATACTTATATATCTTATATATATATATATATATAATATATATATATATATATATATATAAACCCAGCCTATATATATTTATATATATCTTAATAATAGCATAACTAACTCTAATCTTGTAATGTAACTAATAATAATGTATATATAAAAATATATATATAATATATATTATATATATATATATATAAATATATATATATATATATATATATACTATATATATAATATATATATATATATATATATATAATATATATAACTATATATAATAACAATAACAACAACAATGCTCTTTCTCATATATATATATATGTATATATATATAATATAATATATATAATATATAATAATAATATGCTTATATATATATATCAACCAACTTATATCATATATATATATATATACTATATATATATTTATCTTACTATGTAATAATAATATATATGTAACAATATATGTATATATATATATATATATATATAATATATATATATCTTTTTCTTCCTGCTATACTACTGTATATGTATTAACAATATGGCATATAACCAGCCAACCAACATATGCCAATATAGTAATAGCAGCCAATAATAATAGCCTTATAACTTATATCTTATATAAATACTTAACCATATATATATGGGAGAGAGAGAGAGAGAGAGAGAGAGAGAGAAGGAGAAGAAGAGAGAGAGAGAGGAGAGAGGAGAGAGAGAGAGAGGAGAGAGAGAGAGAGAGAGAGAGAGAGAGAAGAGAGGAAGAGAGAGAGAAGAGAGAGAGAGAGAGAGAGAAGAAGAGAGAGAGAGATTAATCATTAAAAGTCGAAACTGAAATTATCAATTATACAAAAAAACTAATTTCCTGCTTTAGCTGTTCCCAACCTATTTCTAATATTGCTGTGCACAATACACAAGTCCAAAAGTTGAAATACCCTTTCAACATTAGCATTTGATGAAATTATGACAATATGCTTACTATTTAATATAACAACTACTCATCTAATTTTTCTTTGAAAATTATATGTTATAAAGATGGGAGTCACTGTTGACAACAGAGACTCATCAAATGGCACCTTTATGAAATGGAGGAGAATTTGCTCTTAAATTTATACAATCGGAAAAATGACCAAGAGATGTTTTCCATGAGAGATTCAGCCTTTTGAATGCTCTATCACTCAAGATACTGCAGTGATATCTTGGTTAAAATATCACCAATAAGTGAACTTCTGTTACTGCCTGATAATACTCCTTTTTACTTTTACTAAATCTTGTCTGTTGAGTGGTGGATTAAGCTGTTCTAGCTCCATATTCATATTTTCCAAATATAAACAGCATCACTTAGTTTACAGTCATTGTCTTCTAGGTTGATGCTGTGGCCACACACTCCACACATAAGTTTTATTATAAATTTTGAGAACGTGTTAAAAAATGTTAATTTGTAATTTTGGAGAAGCTCCGAAAAAAGAATCATGTTTTAAACATATTAAATTTACAAATATATATATAACAATAATATATATATATATATACCTATATATATCTATATATATATATATATATACATATAACTATATGCTGCTATATATGTAATATGTAATAACCATATGTATATGTACAACCATACATACATACAATATATGTATGTAACCTTATATATTATAAATCACTGAATTAACTCAAATAATATAAAATCGGCGAAATTTTTTGTTGTAGCTTTTAGAAGTTATATTTCACAATTGAAGAAAGAGTGACAAGGCAAATATCTACAACATAACAAAGAAAGCCATTAATAAAAGTATATTTTTAAAAATGTGCACACATGCGTGGTTTTATGATTTAAACCATTGGTTTTTATGTGGTTTAAACCATGGTTTCCAAAAACAATGGTTTAAGCCAAATGGTTTAAACCAAACAACCCTTATAAAGAGATGATCAAGCTAGCATAATATATATATATATATGTATATATATGTATATATATATATATATATATAACTCTATAACTATTATATAACAACTAACTGCTAATATATATATGCTAACCATATATAGCATGCATAACTATCTGCCCTCATCTCTCTCTCACTTTTATAAATAGGATTAAATGAAAATTTTGAAAATGGTTTTTATATTAAAAAGAAAAAGATCTTTCATTCCTGAATATTTTCCTAAAATATAAAACTAAATAATAATTTAGTATAAAATATACAATACAGAATAATATATAAAATAATATAATATAAGATCGTTGTATATAGAACACACAGATGCGTATGTAGCACAAGAAGATCCACATTCAGAAAAATATTTTTAATTCTTTTCTTTGAACAAAAATTTTATGCCAGCAAATCATATTA
>JABUQX010141011.1:22500-24531 GCA_015478945.1 Trachelipus rathkii
ATTAGTAATGGACTCGGCTATCGTAGATGATAAGACGTCTGTGGAGTTATCAGAAGAAACATTCCAGCAAAAAATTCCAGTAGGTGCCAGTAGGTTTTAAGATAATATTATCTTAAAACCCACTGGAACCTACTGGATTTTTTTGCTGGGATGAAGGGTAAAAGAAACAGAGCAAAATTGGAGTTCACATTTTCAGTAAAATGCAAGAAAGAGCAGAAAGAAGATAAAACAATAAGATTAATGTATTTTTACTAGAAACGGATTATTTAGTCTGGTAGATAACAGATTTTGATCGAATCTGGGATAAAATCTAATTTTTGTGAAGCTCTGAAGTTTGATGACAACAATATTTCATAAAGACACCTCCCTATGACCAATAAAGAAAGAACAAAGGTACACCAAGATTTATTTTATATTTTGAGGGTTAAGTGAATGGAATGCACATCTTCGTGTTAGAAAGGATCGCCTTAGTTATGCCGTTCTGCTCTCTCCCAGGACACCCTGTCAAAAAAGTAAACATTCTAAGGAAAGTTCAAGAAGTACACCCATGTGTTCGACCTGTTACTTCTTGTAAGTGCCACAGGAACTCGAGTATCTAACTGAGTTAACTGTTCAAGTTTCTCATGATCTTTATGGCATTTCTTAATGAGTCAGAAAAAACCAGGGTTGTTTTCAATACATCAAAAATTCAGTTCCTCACTCGACAAAATCTTCCACACATCCTTCACATCTACAAAATCTTCCACACACTTCCAACATATTTGAAAACACTCAAAATCTACCTAACACCCTTTTCTTAATATTTTTTAGTAAATCCCTTTTTTTGGTGATTTTTCTTGAAAAGATTATATTGTATTTCTCTCTCTAAAGAAGCTCCTAAAGATCAGGTGCATGAAGTACGCATGACAAATCTGAGATGTCTTCACACACACACATCTACACAAACACACACACACACACACACACACACACACACACACACACACACACACACACACACACACACACACACACACACACACACAGTTCTTACAAGATTGGAAAATATCTAGGCTTCTTGCATTATTAACTCTCCTGATCTCGCTGTTTTTCTTCCGAATTCTCCAGCCTCATATGTCCTCCTCTAATTAACTTAATACTCATAATCTCATTCTTTCTCTGTCCATCTCTCTTACCCAAAGACTTGACCACTATGCTCATTCTTCTTATAAGTACACCACTGATAAATCTGGGAACATATTTTTATCTATTTATTTACTTTCTATGGCTTAAAAACTTTCAAATGCCATTTATGGGTTCATATGGACCATTGGTTTACAGGTTCATATGGGCCATTGGTTTACCGGTTCATATCGGCCATTGGTTTGCCGGTTCATAATGACCATCGGTTTACCAGTTCGTATCGGCCATTGGTTTGCCGGTTCATAACGACCATCGGTTTACCGGTCATATCGGCCATTGATTTACCAGTTCATATCGGCCATTGGTTTACCGGTTTATATCGGTCATTAATCTGCTGAATTTTGATTGCAACGAAAACTTTGATAGATTTCATTAGGATTATGCCTTTGCACCACCGAATATATATATATATATATATATATATATATATATAAGTTGTTGTTGCAAGGTTAAGATATATATATATATACTAGTTATATATATATATATATATATATATATATATATATATATTATGCCATACATATTATGCTATATGTATACATATTAAGAGCAGTTAAGTTATTATTATTAAGTTGCTATATATATATTATTATTATTATATATATATTATTATTATTATATATATATATATTATTATGTTATTATTATAGAGATATATATATATATATATGTTAAAATTTAAACCGCAAAGACTTACCCATATCCAGTGTCGTATCCAGTTCCGGTTACGTAATTTCCGTAATTCAGAAGACGAAGAAGCCTCTCGTAGTTGTCGTATGGTAATGTCTAATAATAATAATAATAATAATAATACACACAATAATAATAATAATAATAATTGAAGTG
>JABUQX010141012.1:0-10000 GCA_015478945.1 Trachelipus rathkii
CATTGTACTTTATTCATTCAGTTGGGTGTTTAACCGTTTTCGCATTTATCTGCATTTGAAGCAACACGTTTTTCGTGCGCCGCTTCATATACAACTATATATATATATATATAGCACATATGCTTAATAACATATATATATCTATAAATATATAAATATATATATATGTATATACACTATATATACTATATATATATATTATATATATATATATATATATATATATATATATATAACAATATATATAGCAACTATATACTAACTACGAAAAGTTGTATATATATATATATATATATATATATATATATATATATATATATATATATTAGTGATGGGAAGATTAAAAATTTTTGACGATGACGATTAATTAATTGAAAAGTATATTTTAAATATTTCTTTTATTTTAATAAATTTAACAAATTTATAATAAGGAAGAATTAAATTTTGTTCATTTCTATCTTATTTAAATGTGAAAATACATTAAGAACCTCATTAATACATAGAAAGTTTTCCTATTATTCATTAACATCTTGGTTTTGTTCCTAATTTCTATATAATAATAATAATAATAATAATAATAATAATAATAATAATAATAATAATAATAATAATAATAATAATAATAATAATAATAATAATAATAATAATAATAATAATAATAATAAATAATAATAATAATAATAATAATAATAATAATAATAATAATAATAATAATAATAATAAAGTAATAATAATAATAATAATAATAATAATAATAATAATAATAATAATAATAATAATAATAATAATAATAATAATAATAATCAAAAATACTTTATTCTGTCCATTTTATGTATTACATAATACTTATTAAAAAAATAGCAATTTAATATAAAAATAAATACATAGACAAGAAATGGGCTTTGAGCCCATGAAGTATTATACGTTTTCATATTCAAATTTATATTTAATAGATAAACCATAAATTAAAACAGTTTATATAATTTGAAATTATCCAACCCTAATTAGCTAAATAATAATAATAATAATAATAATAATAATAATAATAATAATAATAATAATAATAATAATAATAATAATAATAATAATAATAATAATAATAATAATAATAATAATAATAATGGGAGGTGTCCCAGCAAGATGGCCACAGGTAAGTATCGACGAAAGGTAATTTTGCAGGTGGCGGCGTGTAATAATAATAATAATAATAATAATAATAATAATAATAATAATAATAATAATAATAATAATAATAATAATAATAATAATAATAATAATAATAATAATAATAAACTAAAACTAACAGTATTAATGATGATAAACATTAACATTATATCATCACTATATAATAATAATAATAATAATAATAATAATAATAATAATAATAATATCTCTTGATTAATAATAATGATTTATTTAATATTAAAATCATTCATGCTCCTTATATTTCAGCTTAATATTTTATGTAATTTTAATATATAGTAAGTATCTTCAAAACATTGATTTTAAAAAAATTTAATATGTGAGAACATGAACAGACATACAAAATTCTAGTACTTTAAATTTAGAGTTCTTAAATTATGATGCAGAAACAATCTTTCTCCAGTTTCTGGTGTAATATTTCCTCACTCAATCGGCAAAATAATCGGCAGAAATTGCGATGACGATGACGATGACGATTGAGAAAAAATATGCCGATTTTCCATGACTATGACGATTAATCGTCCTTCTATATTATATATATATATATATATATATATATATATATATAACATAAATAAATATTGAGATATAACAAATATTCATAACTAACATATATATATATATATATATATATATATATATATATATATATATATATATATATATATATATATATATATATATTTGGTTTAAAACTACAACTTTTGGTTTAAAACTACAACTCATATATCAAAAACTACAATAGATACAGGGAAAAAGGAATACATTGTTGCAATCCTGTTAACATTTTAGTGCGGAAAATGTAAAAAAAAAAAAATCATATCTCAAAAACTACAATAGCTACGGCGAAAAGGAATGGAATCCTTGTAAAATTTTAGTTAGGAAAATGTAAAAAATAAATAAATAAATAAATAAAATAGTATCTAAACTGTGGTGTTGGAGCAGGGACATGGTATGTATATATATATTATTTGTAAAGGTATTACACGGCAGTGTAGGGGCTCGAGCCGACCGGGAGCACAGAGTACGTTTTCCACCCCGTAGTGGGAGGGGCGGAGAGATTACGCGACTTAAATACCAAAGAGCAGGGGTTCCGAGCCCTCCCCCGGGGGGGAATTAGTCCTACCCGTAGTTCCCCGGAAGGCCGAGAACCGACTCCTGCCATCGGTGCGGTATACCCTTAAGGGTATTCTTTAGTTAAAGAAAAAAAAGCAAAATTTAATAGAAAGTCTATTTATTTTAGCGAGTAGCCAATAAAAGGTCTCTAAATAGGCTCTCTCTAATCATATTACTATAATTATTAACAATAATTTTTATTTTATTTTATTTTTATTTTACATTTTCCTATGTAAAATTTTACCAGAGTTCAAAAATAACATTCACTTTCACTGCCAGCTAATGTAGTTTTTGAAGACTATAATTTTTTTGGCACATTTTCCACTAAAATATTGCAGTTCCAGCAATGCTTATTCCTTTTCAGTTTCTTTTCTAGCATGAGATATGAATTTCAGCTTTAAACCAATTATCACCTATATATATATATATATATATATATATATATATAACAGCAACCTTGCTATAACAATAGCACCAATAATAACCAACCAACTTAACAGCCTTATATTCTTTATATATAATAATACAATAAATTATCATTAATATATATATATATATATATATATATATATATATATATATAAACTTAGGGATGGCACGAAAAAAATCAAATGGAAAAAATCAACTGATTTTTTTACTTGATTTTTATTAAAAAAAATAATGATTTTTTGGATTTTTTGTTTTTATATATTTTTTATTTCTTTTTGTATATTTAAGTGATTTAACTTCAATAGAAAAAAAATTAAAATAAAACTATATATATTATGAAGTTTTTAATATATTTTTTTCAATTTTCAACAAACTATTGGGCATTATTTGACAGTCAAATTGTTTTTATAGTTAGTTATTAAGGTAAAACTACATGTTGTAACTATGACAAACTTATTAAAGCTTGTAGTGTGGTTAGCATTTACCTTAGTTATAGATTTTGCTTTTGGTAGTAGCCTAGTTGGCATATACTATTGGTAATTTATTGATGAGCTCTAGGGTGTTGTGTGGGTTTTGCATAAGCATGCTGGGTCATTGGGTCTATTTACTCAAATTGAATGAGAGTCTCGATAGGCCCATGCTTAAAAAGCAGCATCATAGTAGAAATATTACTAGTATTTCAATCCAATGTTATAATTTTCGGACCATTTTGTGTGTGTGTGTGTGCAATGTACAAAATTTCCCGCCAAAAAAAAACGTATTTAAATTGCTTTGTATTTAGCAAAATTTATTTCTAAAGTCTTATATATTTTTAATATTTATCGTGGTTAAAATTTTTTTTATGGAAAATATTGCTGGATTACTTTATGGTCGAAAACGTCTTAAATAGTACATGAATTTATTTTCAATTCTAAAAGGGCATATCAGAAAATGCCCGACAATATTCCTATCTTTCTGACCTACTGGTAATATACATACCGTGGCCTAGGCCCTATTTTATGAATGTTTATAGCTAACCAAAGTAAAATTTAGTATAAACACAAATTTTTATTTTATTTCACAGTTACTTACCCTTCCTGATTTTCCATTTTGATTTATTAGAATGAATAAATCACTTAAAAAATATTATATATATATATATATATATATATATATATATATATATATATATATATATATATATATATATATATATATATATATATATATATATATATATATATATATTAATAATAATAATAAAATAATATATAATTGCTATATATATATAGATATAAATGTAAGCAAGGAATTAATTGCAGTTTGTGCTAATTTAGGATATTCATTTTTCAATCCATACCACCAATTTGACAAAGCTGTTTCATGAAAAGTACTTCTTAAATTTGTATCTTCCTTAATTTCAATCATCTGTTCTTGGAATGTAATATGAAGATGTTTGAGTTTATTGTTCTCATTGAATGGATTTAAGACCCATTTAAAGTCGTCACTTGGAAGGTTATTAAAATTTTTAATAATTTCTTCTCTCAAATTTGTCAGGTGTGTGATAATGTGTCCTTTTTCTGACAATTTTATTTCATTTTCTACAATGAAATCATTCAAAATAGGAAACATTTCCAAACTTTCGACTTCAATATTTTCTTTCCACAAAGCAAGTTTTCTCTCAAAAGCCATAATTTTCTCACTCATTGTTAAAACATTACCTTTAGATTGAAGAGACAAGTATACGTAAACAATTTATTTTCTCAAAAATATCTACTAGATAACATACTACTATACTATCAGACAACTTTCAATGCATAGCAGGTTTGCAAACTTTAAGTTCCTCTCTTTTTCTAAAAAAGAAAAAAGAATTTTAAGTTCATCTTTAAGCTCGGTAACTCTTTTAAGTATTTTGCCTCTTCCGACCTTACCCACCTTACTTCTGTATGGTAAAAACAAAATTTAAGCTTTTTCATCACGCTTGTCGCGCACCCCCTGGTATTTCGAGACGCACTCCAAGGGGTGCGCGCACCCCAGTTTGAAAACCACTGCACAAGATCATAGTTTTTTCACTTTCTACAACTCTTTCTACAAACAAACTTCAGGTCTTTCAATGGGCTCTCCTTTATCCCCCACACTAAGCAATATTTTCATGGAGCTCATTGAACATTATTTTATAATCTCTCACCCCCTTCTCTCAAACTCAACATAGCTTCGCCATGTCGACGACATATTTTGCTTGCACAACCCCACTAAACACTAATATTAATAATATTCTTCTTCACATAAACAACATACATCCTTCCATATCCTTTACATGCGAACTTTCTTATAACTCCTCTATTCCTTTTTTAGACATCTTAGTTTCTTGGCAAGATTCAACATCTCTCTCTCTCTCTCTCTCTCTCTCTCTCTCTCTCTCTCTCTCTCTCTCTCTCTCTCTCTCTCTCTCTCTCTCTCTCTCTCTCTCTCTCTCTCTCTCTCTCTCTCTCTTACTCTATATATAGAAAACCGACCTCTTCTCTATCATACATACATTGGTTTTCCACACATTCTTATAACACCAAACTAGCCACCTTAACCTCTCACTACCTTCGAGCCTTTCGACTTTGCTCCCCCTCTAAACTCCTTTCAGAAACTAAATTTCTCTATTCAACTTTTTCCAAACTTAAATATCCTCAATATCACATTAATTTAGCTTACAAAAAGCAAGAAAAAAATTCTACAATAGTAACCCCCTTCCTTCAAATATTAATACTACATATTTGCCGATACCTTACAATATTTACCACTATACAAAAAAATAAAAAATAAATAAAAGAAATAAAAAATAAAAACAACACTATTCCTTTAAAAAGAATATTAAACCCCCCAAAATTAACCATCAAGACACTCAATGTATCTATAAAGTACCATGTTACGATTGCCCTGCAATATATATCGGAGAGACTAATGATCTACCACGACGACTATACCAGCACAAATACGATTTAAATAATGATGCCCCAAACTCTGCCCTCACTGCACATAGAACATTAAAGCAACATAGAATCAATACTAATAATGCCTCCACCCTGAAATATTGCAGTCATCCCACAAAAAGGAAACTAATAGAATCCATATATATATACAATTTAGAAAACTACAATAAAGTGCCGGGCGAAATTAAATTGGATAGTATTCAAAACTCAATTCTGTTGGACTCACATTACTTAAAGGATATCAATAAAGAAAACAACCACCAACCATAATATTTATTGTAATTTTTTTTTTTTTTGCCTAATAAATGTTTAGTTCCTAACTTTCACTTTCTGAAAGAGGTCCAAGAATTACCTTGGACGAAAGCTAAAATAATAGTGAAATTTTAATGTTTTTATTACTAATAATTACTATGTGTCATTAATAAAGATTAAAATTAAGTCCAAATCCAAGGGTTTATTGTCTATATATATATATATATATATATATATATATATATATATATATATATATATATATATATATATATATATATATATATATATATATATATATGTATGTAATAATAATAATAACAGCCATGTAGCTAGTAATAATAATAATAATAATAGTAATATATCTTTATAGTATCTTCTTCAATAACTCCAATAACCAACAGCTCAGCTCTAACCTTCTTTGCTCAACATATCAACAATATGGCAATAGCGCGCCATAATAGCCAATAGCCGCCATATGTAATAATAATATATAATATATATAATATGTAATAATAATAATAATAATAATAATAATAATATGTATATATATAATAATAATATATATAATATATCTCTAATAACTCTTTATGTATATATATGTAACCAATATATCTTTATATCAATCTATAATATATGCTTCTTTAACGCTAATATCCCATATATTGCTATGCTCTTCTTAACAACATAACCAATAATAGTAGCCAATAATACAATAATATTATAATAATATATGTAATAATATATATATATATAATGTAATAATAATAACTGTAATAACCAACCAATAACCAATAACACATTAACACCTAAGAAGCTGTTTTAGTTGTATAACAAAATAATAAGATATAAAATAATAATAATAATAATAATATATATATAATAATAACCAATAATAACCAACTTACTATCAACAGTAGTATATATATAATAATAATAATAATATATCAATAATATATATGCTCAACAACGTACCAACAATAACCAACCAACCAATAATATACTATAAATACCATGCTGTAATGTAATAATATACATGTATAATAATAATAATAATGCTGTATGTAATATTAATAGTAATATGTAATGTATGTAATAATAACATAATAATAATATATAATAATAATATCATAATATGTAACCAATAGCCAATAATAACCAATAATATGTATATGTATAATAATATGCTAACCAATAATAATAATATGCCAGCCAACCAGCTCTTTAGCATCAGCTCAACTTTCAACAGCAGCAACCAGTATGCCATGTATGTAATGGCAACAGCCCAACCAGCTGCAACAGTAGCCTTATAATCAGTAGCCAATAACAACAATAATAGCAGCAACTCGAACCTGTTACCATTGTTTTTTTTTCTTCATGAAACCTAACACTCGATTCATTTAACCCAATAATATTAATAATATGTATGTAATAGTAATATGAATCCAGTAAACAACATAGTATCAGCACTATGTATGTATATGTATATGTAATAATAATATGTATATATATATATATATGTATATGTAGCAATAACAATAACAGCAATATGTAATAATATGTATATGTATATAGCATATATATAATAATAATAATAATAACATAACAACAATCTTATTAATAATATTAATAATGACAACGATGTAGATAATTATTAATTCAATCATATCTATCTCTTTCTTTCTTTCTCAACAACAATTTTAATAGTAATATGTATATATATGTCAATATATTATATAGCCAATGTAATATATGCTTGTATGCTTATAGCTCATAGTATCAATAATAGCATATGTAATATGTACTCCATATTAACAATAACAAAAATAACAATATATATATAACCAATAATAATATGTATATATGTAACATCAATATGTATGTATGCACCAGCTGCTCTTTAATATGTAATAATAATATAATATCAACACCAACAATAGCCAACCAATATATATATATATAACCAATAATATGTAAGTAATACTCACAACCAATATATATGTATAATAATAATAATAGCAATAATATGTAACAACCAATAATAATAATATATATGTATATATATATGTAATAATAATATGTATTATTATAACTTAACTTAACATATATATATCTTGAAATATTACTTTTCTCTGACTCATAAAATTTTTGGTTTAAATTTTTACAACTTGGTTTAAATTTTTAAAAACTATGGTAAAAAATAAATCTCAATTTATTTTTAAGGAAGCATTCTTTAGAATTGAATTGCTTCTGTAATTTTAAAGCCCCAGTGTAATTTGATATATATATATATATATATATATATATATATACTGTATATAACTATATATGCTTAACCGCCATATATATACTTATGTATGCTGCTGCTCTTCGCTGCTGTACTCCTTAGCCTTAGCCTTATTAGTAACACCTTATGCCATAATAACTAACCGCGCCTTATATATATATATATATCTGGACAAAGGAGTTACTTAACGACCACACGGAACGGGAGGTCCGATCAAAAAAAAAAATTCACTGGTAGCATCTATGATACATAAATAAAAGTTCTAGGGGCGAGAAATGAAATTTTTTTGTTCTAGGGCAATTAGGTTAGGTAGGTTACGTTACGTTAGGTCAGGTCAGGTCAGGAAAAAAATTCATTTCGCCCCTAAAACATCTATTTATGTATCATAGAGGCTACCTGTGAAATTTTTTTTTATCCGTATCCGAGCTCCCGTTCCATGTGGGCGTTAAGTAACTTTTATCTATATATCTTAAATGAGATTTTTTTCATTTTCAAAATTATTTTATGTTGTAGTTAAATTATTTTTTCATTAGATATTTATTGAGTTTAATAAAAACTAAAAGAATACCATAGCGTAGATGCACGGCAGGCCGGCGTGCATGCATGGCAGCCTGCTCGCTGAAGGGCCCGCTCCAAAAGCGCACTGCGCGTGAGTGGTGCCGTGTAACGCAACTTACTTTCGCTGCGCGCGAGTAAGTTGTATATATCAGAGAGAGAGAGAGAGAGAGAGAGAGAGAGAGAAGAGAGAGAGAGAGAGAGAGAGAGAGAATTTTACCGTTATAAATCTTAATTGAGAAAATAAAATTGTTTAAAAAAATTTTAAAAATCTTAATTGACTAAATAAAATTGTTTAAAAAAAAAAAAATAAAAAATTAGAGAACTAAAAATTTATTGATCTTCACCAAAAGCATAAACTATTGAATAGGTTAGAACATAGCATAGGGTGGGGTTTACTTTTTCATTATTAATAAAACTTCTCCAAAGAACATAAAGAAAAAAGAGACATGACTATATATATATATATATATATATATATATAATACTTTATATATATATATATATATATAATAATATATAACTATATATATATATATATATATATAATATATCTATATATATATATAACTTAATATATATATATATTATATGCTACTATATATATATATCTTCTTTATATATATATATATATATATATATATATATATATAACCAACCAATAATAACAGCAATAATATATATATATATAATAATAATATAGTATGTATATAACACAACCATAACATATATATATATATATATATTCATAATATATATATTGTTTTGTACCAGCAATAATAATAATATAGCAATAATAATAATAATAATAAATAATATGTATATATAACTTCTTCAATATCAACAACTTATATACTTAATAATATGTATGTAATAATACAACTATGTAACATAATATGATGTTATGTATGTATGTAATAGTAATACTCAATATAATATCATAATAATAATAATATATATATATGTATCAATAACTGCTGCTTAACCTTCTTTCTTTCGCCTCAACTGCTGCAACAGTAACATATGTAGCCATAGCAGCCATCAGCCAATATAACCAACCCATACCAATAATAATATATATAATAACCAATAATATATATATATATGTATATATATAACAACTTAATAACATATAATAACCTTAGTATTAATATAGCAATCTTGAAGAGCGGACATGTAAAACTATAACATCTACAGG
>JABUQX010141012.1:15000-16261 GCA_015478945.1 Trachelipus rathkii
CTAATCAATAAAAGTAAAGAAAGTACCCACATTATTAAAGAGCTAAAAATAGATGAAGTGTCAAATGACCATAAGAAAATCACAGACACATTCAATAAATAATTCGTTAATATTGGAACTCATCTATTGGCAAACAAATACCAAGTCAAGCAGACAACAACTTTTTTACTACAATGCAACTATCAATTTTCAATTGAAAATATTTCACTATTAGATGTACAAAATGTGGTTACAGGCTTAAAAAACAAGTAATGCCATATCCCTAGTATACCAAACCACAAATATGAGCTCGTTGCAGACACCTTATCCGCCTCACTGGCACACTTTTTCAGTGCCTCACTTCTCTAAGGTGTATTTCCAACCACTCTCAAAGTTTCCAGTGTGGCTCCAATTTTCAAAAAAGATGATCCCTCTCTCTTCTTAAAAAATACAGTCAATATACATTACACACCCAGTTAGCAAAATATTCGAAAAAAAAAAATCGTATTCATACAACTAATAAAATTTTTCAATATAAATAAAGTACTTAGCGACTTTCAATTTAGCTTCAAAATAGGATTGTCAGTTTCTGACGCCCTTATCTGTCTAATTGAAAAACTAAAAAAATTTAGAAAAGATTTCTGCCCTCTTGTTATTATATTAGATTTCACGAAAGCTTTTGATACAATAGACCATGACACCCTGATACTCAAATTAAACAAGCTAGGCTTCAATGGTATGAATTTACGGTGGTTTAAAATTTATCTGAAAGAAAAAACTCAATATGTCAAATTAGTTGATACAATCTCTGATACATAACAAACTAAAATAGGGTGTTCCATAAGGTTCCGTACTAAAACCACTACTTTTCTCTAAATACACAATTGATCTAATCAACTCTCACAACTCCTCCTCTATCTTTCGCTGATGATATATATATCATATATATATATATATATATATATATACTATACCTATATAGTCTATAACCGCTATATATCTAACTGCTTAAATAATATGTATATATGTATATATATATATATAATAATATATATATATATATTAATATATATATAGTAATAATATAATATATATATAATATATATATATATATATATATATATATATATAACATATATATAACTCTTTATAATATATATAATATATATAATATATATATATATATAACATATATATATATATAATAATATATATATTATTATTATTATTAAATATATATATATATATATATATATATATATATATATAATAATATATAACA
>JABUQX010141013.1:5000-15000 GCA_015478945.1 Trachelipus rathkii
AGTATCATGTTCACTTCCCTTCTATCATTCCCATTTGTCAATTCCACCCCCTCCCCTCCCTCACCATTCCTCTGCAAACACTCTCCATAAACAAATTGAATAGCCATGGCGACATTACACACCCCTGCCTCAGTCCTCTCACCACCCCAAACATCTCACTCTCCCCTCCTAACACTCTCACACACATTCTACTATTCCTATAAAAAGCCCTGATACCTTTCCCTAAATTACCCCCCACCCCATTTTCTCCTCCAACACCCTCCACAATTCACCTCTTTTCACTCTATCATATGCTTTCTCTAAATCTAAAAAACACCCATACACTTTCCCTTTCCTCTCAATACTTTTCTCCACAAGCATCTTTAGTGTAAACACTTGATCCACACACCCTCTTCCCTCCCTAAATCCTCCTTGTTCTTCCCCCATTCTTCCTTCCGTAAACCCTCTCACTCTCTCAATCAGTATTCTACCATACACTTTCCCTACCACACAAAGACATATACCTCTATAATTTCCACATTCCATCCTATCCCCTTTCCCCTTATACAGGGGAACCAAACACCCATCCTCCCAATCCTGCGGTACCACACCACTCCTCCAACATATATTATATAACCTATACAGCCACTCCTCCACCCCTATACCTCCCTTCTGTAACATTTCCATTCTCACACCATCCAGACCTGCGGACTTCCCTTTTTTTCCTTTACTCAAGGCCCTAATAATTTCCTCCATTTGTATTTCATCCTCCCCCTCCCTCCCCAATACATTCCCCATCCCCACCTCATGCAAATCTTCCTCCCCTCCCCCCCCACCTCATTCAATAGTCCACTAAAATACTCCCCCCACCTCTTCCTCACCCTATCCTCTCCTCCTATCCACTCCCCATCTCCTCCCTTAATCCTCTCCCCCAACCCCTCCTTCCTCTTCCTTTTTTTATTTACTTCTTTCCAAAACATCTTACTTCCTGATTCAAAATTTTCCGTCACCTTTTCTACACCATTCATTATTTGCATTTCTCTTCGCCCTCTCCACTGCCCTCTTTGCTTCCACTCTAACCCTTCTATATTCCTCCCAGCTTCCCTCTCTCCTACTTCCCAACCATTTCACATAAGCCTCCTTTTTCCTTTTCACCACCTCCTTCACCTCCTCACTCCACCATTCGCTCCCTTTCCTTCTGCTTGCACCCACCCTTTTTACTCCACATACCCTTCTAGCCTCTTCACATACTGCCTCCTTAAATCTCATCCACTCCCCCTCCACCTCCCCAATTCCCGTCCCTCTCACGTCTCTCCACCTGTCCTCCATACCTCTCCTAAACTCCCTCTTACACACTGTCTCCTCCAATTTTTCCACCTTTATCACCTCCACTCTCCTCTTTTCTCCCCTTTCCCTAATCGTCACCTCTCCTCCCACCCTTAACCTTGCAACCACCAAATAGTGATCCGATATCCCCCTCCCCGCCCCTCTAAATACATTTACATCTAGTAATCTATCTCTATCCTTCCCATTTACACACACATAATCCAGTACCGCCCTCCCCCCGTTATCTCACTCTTCCATGTATACTTATGATTTTCACTTTTTTTGAACCACGTATTCCCCACTATCATTCTTCTTTCAACACACAACTCTAACAGACTTTCTCCATTAACATTCCTCTCCCCTACCCCAAATGGTCCTATTATTCTTCCCACCCCTCCTACCCACTTATCATTTACCCCGAAACTTTCCCAACACTCATTCAACTCATTCCAAAATCTTTCTCTCTCCTCCTCCCTCGCTCCATTCACTGGTGCATATGCACATATAAAAACCCACATTTCCCCCCCGAATTTCACTTTTACCCACATTATCCTTGAACTCACCTGGCTACACACCCTTACCTTATCCCACAACTCTTTTCTCATAACTATTCCTACCCCTTCCCTCGCCCTCACTCTCTCGTTCACCCCTGATACCATACCCTTGTATTTTCCAAAATCCATCTCCCTCTTTCCCTTCAGCTTAGTTTCAGTTATCCCTAACACATCCAACCTTCTTTCTTCAAACATTAATCCCACTTCCTCCCTCTTCAAATCTTCGTTTACCCCTCTCACATTCATACACCCCACCCTTATTACCTCTCTCTTCCCCATCTTTTCCCTTCTTCTATATCTATTTCACCCAGGCTGCACGTTTTGTGGGACTTCCCACCCCAGGTACTTCCCAACACCTGAGGCCACCACCCCGCTCACCGAATATACCTAAAAACAACACTATATATATATATATATATATATATATATATATATATATATATATATATATAATATATATATATATATATATATATATATATATATAGCTAACGAAAGAATCATGCATGTAACTAAAAAACTATAACAGCTACAGGAAAATAAATAACATTTTTGATTTCAGCAAGCATTTTCATCGATGAAACTTAAAAAAAAATTATTTTATTCTAATATTTATTAATAACACCTTAAATATAGTATAATCGGACTTTAAGTAAACCACGTAGCGGAAAATAATTTAAGCTTCGTAAAGTTGGTAAACCTGGGAAATGCATTTTAAGATTCTGAATTTACGAAACAAAAAAAAAAAAAAAAAAAATTTTATTTATTTGAATTTCAAATATAATTAATATTAACAAAATGTAAAAAGAAATATATATATTTTTTTTTGTGCTTCACCGTAGGCTTATGAAAATGAGTAAGCTTAAGCAATATATTTTATTTTAAATTTGATATATGCACATAAAGTTTGCAGAGACGTCATGATAATAATAAATTGATATTAATTTATATATATATATATATAGAAGATATATAAAGATATATATATATATATATATATATATATATATATATATATATATATAGTATATATGGTATAAGGTATGTATAAATATATATATATATATATGTGAAAAGATATATATATATATATATATATATATATATATAAAGTTACCTATGAACAATCTAATAGATTATTTACTTATATTTTTTATTTTTATTTTTTTATTCGAAAAAAATTTAAAAAAAAAAATTTTTTTATTGGGGCTCGAGCCGACGGGGACAGAGGGGGACGAAGTCCCCTCCGTCGTCCACCGGGAAGCCGAGCGACTCCTGCCATCTTTGCGGATTACCCTATGGTATTCCTTTAGTTAAAAAAAAGAATAATTTTACTTCCAAAAACACTTGGTATTACTTTAACTAAAGGAATACCATAGTGTAAACCGCAAAGATGGCAGGAGTCGGGGTCTCGGCTCCTGGTGGACGATGGGGACTTGTCCCCCTCTGTCCCCCGTCGGCTCGAGCTCCCTAAATGAAGAAGATAAAAAAAAAAAATTTTAAAATAAAATGTTAAAAAAAAAGAAAAAAAAAAAAAAAAAAAAAAAAAGTTAAAACCCATCCTTAAAATTTTCCGCTGATTCCAAATATATAATTTGTTTTACTGTAGGAGCTGCCGGTCTCTAGTTACATACTGTCAGCATTAGAAAATTTGACCACTATCTATATATATATATATATATATATATATATATATAGAGAGAGCAAAGATATATATAATATATATATATATATATATATATATATATATATATATATATATATATATATATATATATATATATATATATATATATATATATATACAACACTCATTGTGGACACAAATAATAAATATTTACGTTGAAATAAACTAAAAAATTAAATAAAATGAATTTAAAAATAAATCAATTTGAAGCTCAAAAAAGAAAAAAAGTAAGTTCATTTTATAGCAAATCAAATTTTTAATTTTTCTTTACCTAAAATAAAAAATCATTACCAACCATTCCAATACTAAATTATTTTCCGCTACGTGGTTTACTTAAGGTCCGTATAATCTTAGGACTGGTAGCGTAAGCTCTCATCAACCTTCCATTTCTGCATGAGTACGAGAGCAAGAGTTACCAAATATTGTTTTTTTTTATTTTTATTACGCTCTGGAGAAAATGTTAATTTTTCTTATTATTTCCTTTTTAGGGGGTTCGAGCCGACGGAGGGACAGAGGGGGGACGAAGTCCCCCCGTCGTCCCCCGGTAGGCCGAGAAACCCCGACTCTGTCCATCTTTGTGGTTTACCCTTGGGATATCTTTTAGTTAAAAAAAATCGACATTTGGCAACTTTGACGTTCCCTCGTAGCGATGGGGCTCTGTTCTTCTTAAAAGTGATCATTATCATTTCAGATTTTCCAACATTTAACAATTTTAAATTTTTCAAAAGCGTTATTTTTTAATCCTGATGATTAAAATTGTATAACATAACACAAAATTTTTTATTTATTTTCCCCTGTAGCGTTATAGTTTCTTTTTGTTATAATGCATGTTAGTGTCGGTGTTGACTAAATCTATATATATATATATATATATATATTTATATAATATATATATATATATATATATATATATATATATATATATATATATATATATATATATATATATATATATATATATATATATATATATATATATATATATATAGAGAAGTATATATATATATTAAATATATATATATATATATATATATATATATATATATATATATATATATATATATATATATGTCATAATTTCAGAATGTGATCAGTAGAAATTTTTGTCTTGCGTTAGAGTCGCTTGGTCGAATTTACGTTCGGCCACGTGGTACTCTCTCTCTCTCTCTCTCTCTCTCTCTCTCTATATATACATATATATATATATATATATATATATATATATATATATATATATATATATATATATATATATATATATATATATATATATATATAACTCACTTAATTTCAAGTTTCAGGTATTTTTCTTTAATTTTTGTTTTAGGTTAGGTTAGGTTAGGGAGTTATTATGTTAGGTTAGTTACGTAAGTTAACCTAACCTAACAACCTAACCTAACCTAGAACATAACATAATTATATATATATATATATATATATATATATATATATATATATATATATATATATATATATATATATATATATATATATATATATATATATATATATATATATATAGAGAGAGAGAGAGAGAGAGAGTCAATCGCTCCTCTGACTCAACAACCTCGCAAAACTTGACTCAACAACCCGCAAAATTTCTACCTCGGTAGTTACTGATCAAAATCTACAAATATGATATATATATATATATATATATATATATATATATATATATATATATATATATATATATATATATATATATATATATATATATATGTGTGTGTGTGTGTGTGTGTGTGTGTGTGTGTGTGTGTGTGTGTGTAAAGGTTGACGAGCGATTCCCCAAAGATATCTCTTACTTTTTTTTGGCAATCTCTAATACTAAGAATTGGGATAAAATAATTTAAAAAATTAATAAAGACGTCAAAAGACGCTTTATTTAAAAGTAGCTTCACAGCATTATTTTTAAAAATAAATATATCTGTAAAATTATATTAACACTAGCATTTATTTGATTGATAAGATAAAGTGAGTTACTTATTAATTAGTTTACTTAATTTTGTAAGCAATAATGGATTTAAATTTTAATAGACCTTAATTACCTTTTAAGAGCTAATCATTTATTGTTAGCTTTTTTGCAAGCTAATAAATTAATATTAAATAAAAAGAACTGTAAGGAAGTGCAGTATAATGTGTAGTGTTGTGTTTTTAATGTAATAAGTTTAAATTTCGATGTAAAAAATGTATAAGTAATTAAGCTTCTGTTCTTGATAATTATTTTCTATTTAATATAAAATTGGGTTACGCGGAAGTGTATTTATTATATTTATTTGTGAAAGGTGTTAAGGTGACACACATGCTTGTGAAATGGCTAGTGTAAATAAGAAAAAAGCAATGGACTGGTATAATTTATGTCGCGAAGTATATATATTGAACTGTGCAGCAATAGCTTATAAAATTGGTGGTCCAAAAAAAATAGTTGAAGTTGATGAATCAGTGTTTGGTAAAGGAAATATAATTGCGGTAAAAGTATGACAGAACACTGGGTTTTTGGAATTGTAGAGAAAGATCCAACAAATGTTTGTTAATACCAATAAAATAAAGAGATAGCGAAACCATTTTAAAATTAATTAAGGGAAACATAGAAGCAGGAACAACAATTGTATCAGATAGTTGGAAAGCATACAAAGATTTACAAAATAAAAATAATAAAAACACTACCATCATTTGACTGTGAATCATTCTGTAACATTCAATGACTCAATCACTGGTGCACATAAAAACACAATAGAAGGAACATGGGCAAAGGTAATCATTTAAATATGTAAGTTCCTAACCAAATGAATCCAAGTCCTCATCACCTAACCTAACCTAACCTAACCTAACCTAACCTAACCTACCTAATTTAACCTAACCTAGCCTGAGCTACCAAACCCTAACCTTACCTAACCTAACATTTGGTAAGGAAACCTAACCTAACATAACTAACCTAACTCCAATTAATATATCTTAACGAACCATAATCATATCTACTGTAACAAAAAGTATTCAAACCTTTAAAACATAAATTAATGAAAATAAAATATTAAATGCAAATGTAGCCAAAATAAAAAAAGTAAATAAAATTAATAACGAATTTTTTAGGTAAAAAATCAAATGCCAAAAGCTGGAAGAAATAAAGAACATTTAGCCCTGGATACCTCGCTTCCTTTATATGGTTTAGGAAAAATGGAAGAGACTCTCAGAATTATTTAAACACTATAGCTAAATATTGTACTTAAAAAGTAAACTCTGTAATATATATATATATATATATATATATATATATATATATATATATATATATATATATATATATATATATATATATATATATAATATTATATATATATATATATATATATATATATATATATATATATATATATATATATAATACGAATATTATTAAACCCATTCTTCTTATACAATCTTCAACATAAATATTAGATATCTTTAAGCTAATTATTATAGATTGTACCAACATCTTATACGTATGAAAATAGAAGGTCATCTAATACACTCACATCTCGGCTATTTTGGTATCTACTCTTAGAGTTTTTACATCGTTGACATTCCATATTTTGCTTTTCTTGAAGCATATTTCGAGAGTTGCTTGCTTTGCTTTTGCATTAAGCGTTGGTGATGCTTTCCGCTTTCGATTTCCCTTTTAAATCCTTCTTTTCACACATTCGTTTGAACTCTTCAATATGTTTAATTTTTAGATGGTTTCTGAGACTTGATGTAACTCCCCCTTTTCGGGAATAATTCATGCTACAAAGTTTGCACTTAGCCTTTTCATCGGATATGACATCGAAATAATCCCAGACCAAACTAGATGTATTTGCCATTATTATAATTATTCTAGTTTGAATAGTGCGCAACAGAATTTCACCGATAACCTTCACTACACTAAAGCTATAATATAAACAAACTGAGTCTAAACAGGGATTTAACTGACGATAATAAATATCCTAGGTGGCAACTCTAGTATTAACGTGTGGCAAATGATTTTTGCGATAATATAAAATATTCGTTTTATATTCGGATAAAATTTTCGAATACGAATACGAATAATAAAAATATGCGAATATTCTCGAATACGAATACGAATATGAATATTCGGTCCATCTCTAATATATATATATATATATATATATATATATATATATATATATATATATATATATATATATATAAATGATATAGTATATATATATATATATATATATATATATATATATATATATATATATATATATATATAAACGGCTTTCCATATATAAAAGATATTCCCATTTTTAAGTTCATATATAAACTTTGCATCAAATCTGGCAACCCCGAAAGTTTATCTTTTGTGCAAAGGATATTGATATCAATCAATGGTATCTTTATCATACCAGCATGGTACAATATTTTTTCATGTTCTATCACGTCGTTTGTTGTCTAAAATAGTTCTTAAATAGCAAATAATAATCTGAATAAAAAAATTTTTTTTTTTTTTTTTTTTTTTTTTAGCTTGTGTTACTCTTTATTTCACGTATTATTTTAAAACAAATTAGTGAAATAATTATGATATTTTCAAAATTATTAAGTAAATTTTAAAACATTTAAAATAATTATATATATATATATATATATATATATATATATATATATATATATATATATATATATATATATATATATATATATATATATATATATATATATATATATATATATATATATATATATGGGTCTGTAAGTTTTAATTTCATTTCTATCCTATCAAAATCAGACAGGATGTAAAGGTACCTTAATTTTATCATCACATTTTGCATAATAATAATAATAATAATAATAATAATAATAATAATAATAATAATACACACACACACACACACACAGACACACACACACACACACAATAATAATAATAATAATAATAATAATAATACACACACACACACAAATAATAATAATAAAATAATAATAATAATAATAATAATAATAATAATAATAATAATAATAATAATAATAATAATAATAATAATAATAATAATAATAATAATAATAATAATAATAATAATAATAATTAAAGCAAGTTGTATTTAATTTTAATTAGAATCATATTTCCTTAAATCAATATACACATAACTTAAATAACGGGAAATTAAATTTTACTATAAATTTACACTTATTATAAAGCATGTTCCAACGAATCGTTGGAACAAGTGACAAAAATGTCACAAAAAATTTTTTTCAACTCCGTAATGACATACAATTTTTGAAATTGGACTGACTACTAATTGCAAGTTGCAACACAGTATTTTGTCCTTTGAGCCAAAAAAATAATACAGGTTTAATTAAATTTAAGTAATTAGATTTAAGAAAGATTCTCCAATTTATTTTCAAATATATTGTTCGCAATCTGTTCATTAATTATTATATTGTTCTGCTTATAATGTACGAGACATTTAGTATTAAAAAACGTGTTTTTTAAGTGATTTTTTCCTTTTCGACTATGGGTTTTTGTTTTTATCTTTTTTGAATAATTTTTTTACCAAATAGTAAATTATTTTACTATTTTATATTACATTTTATTGCTTTTTATTGTTCTTTTTTATAATTTATTTACTAATAAACTTTGACATATTCTTTGTTCCGCATTTTCAAAAAAAAAAAGGTTATCCAAATCTAAAGATTTAGCATTAGAATGACGTCAATAGCTTACGTTTTTGAAAAAAAAATTTCCCTGGCCAACATTTCCAAATAAATAAATAAATAAAAAAAAAAACAGTAAGAAAATCTTAATCTTAATTAATATTTAATTATTTTGAAGAAATATTTTATTATTTTTTAAATCATTTACAGGTCTGAAGGTAAGGGTGAGAAGTCTCCCGTAGACAAATCGGATTGTGTCCTTATACTAATAATAATAATAATAATAATAATAATAATAATAATAATAATAATAATAATAATAATAATAATAATAATAATAATAATAATAATAATAATAATAATAATAATAATAATAATAATAATAATAATAATAATAATATAAATAATAATAAAATTAATAATAATGATAATAATAATAATAATAATAATAATAATAATAATAATAATAATAATAATAATAATAATAATAGGAGCAAATATAATAATATTAATAATAATAATAATAATAATAATAAAGACAATTTGATAATGTCATGTCATGATATCAACAAAAGGAATGGAAATAATAATATGTACAATAATAATAATAATAATAATAATAATAATAACAATAATTACAATAATAATAATAATAATTATATAATAATCATAAAAATAACAAAAAAATAACAATAAAAATAAGCATAGCGTTGTATGACCATACCAAAAATATTTGAAACATTCAGAATAATAATAATAATAATAATAATAATATAATAATAATAATAATAATAACAATAATAATAATAATAATAATAATAAT
>JABUQX010141013.1:20000-30955 GCA_015478945.1 Trachelipus rathkii
TACGCTGCTTATATACACACATACCTAAATACATTCATGTTTATGCGTACTTGTATTGACATGGGTTATAAAAATTGGATGCATCATTTGTTTACTACTTCCGACTTGATGACTCCGTGACTATAATATTGGATAAATTTAGAGGAAACTGGAAGAAGTCAGGATCGAACCAGTTACCGCTCACGCACCTCATCACAAATGAATAACATTTATTGGAGTGAAATGGTTTCATCAAATGAATTGTATAAAGAAATAATCGACATTGATGCATTTTGAATCACATAAAATGGAGCCGAAGTATCATTTTTTATGCAAATAATAATAATAATAATAATAATAATAATAATAATAATAATAATAATAATAATAATAATAATAATAATAATAATAATAATAATAATAATAATAATAATATTAATAACAATAATAATAATAATAATAATAATAATAATAATAATAATAATAATAATAATAATAATAATAATAATAATAATAATAATAATAATAATAATAATAATAATAATAATAATAATAATAATAATAATAATAATAATAATATAAAAATAATAATAATAATAATAATAAAATATTCAAAAAAAAAAAAATTCAAAAATGTTTATTCAACATATAGAAAATACAATCTAGTCATTAAACAACAAAATGACACACATTTTTATATTATATTGTTAAATATTTTACAATTTAAATACATCAGTTAATTATAATAACCAAAATTAATTTCCCTAGTATGTGAAATGGGTTTACTAATTGCAACACAGTGTTGTGTCCTTTGAAACCCGAAATACATTTAATAATAATGTCTAAAAATAATTAAAACCATAACAATAATAATAATTACAATAATAACAATAAAAAAATAATAATAATAACAATAATAACATTAACAAAAATAATAATAATAATAATAATAATAATAATAATAATAATAATAATAATAATAATAATAATAATAATAATAATAATAATATATCCTCAATAATAAATAATAATAATAATATGATAATAATAATAATAATAATAATAATAATAATAACAATAATAATAATAATACAATAACATATTAATAATAATAATAATAATAATAATAATAAGTAATAGTATTAATAATAATAATAATAACAATAATAATACTGATAATAATATCATTATCATTAAACTTATTATTATTATATGTTTAGTTATATTAGATAATAGTTTTATTTTTCTTTATAGCCTTACAGTTTTATGTTTTCATCTTGTGAACCATAGTTCTAATGAGTTAGCTGCTAAAGACTTTAACGCTTTTAATGGCTTTTTTTTTCTTAGTCTACAGAAGGGAGGGTTTTTGTAAGTATTATTTCTTAGATTTACTTGATTTGCGCCCTGCTTGGTTTGAATGAAAATTTGCTAGCAACAAGTCACATGCGTGTTATGGATAAATTTATGTATCTCTTTCAGGAGTGATATGTTTAGCAAGTCATTGCAATATCTTTAGGCTTTTGAATAATGGTTGTGGCATGGCTGTAAAAACTCTTGTACTAATGAGGCTGAATAAATCTCTTCTGGGTTGTGAATTACAGGAGGTGGATTACTGAGGTTACTTGTGGTACCGTGGAGTAAGGGAGGAGCAGTAAAGTAAGTGAGAAATTGTATTGTGTAGTGAATAGTATAATTTCTAAATGTGAAGAATTTACAAAAAGTTCTTAATTTTATTAGCATATATACATGTATCTCGACAGTCTGCTAATAGGTTGTTAATATGTTCTTTTAAATGATTTATCATCGATTGATCAAGTATTTTAGCATTTGCAGCCCTATTCAGTTCTTCATTGTTAATTTTAATATTTAAATCGTTAGTTGGTTTGTTGCAAAATTATGAAAGATGTTTTATTTAAATTTAAGGATAGCTTGGCCCAGTAGCATCTATCCATTTCATTATTTTTGTTAATGTGTGTCTGTTGCTTTACGAGATAGAACTCGGCAGCTCTGTCATTTATTAAATAGAAATTATCGTCAGCAAAAGAAGCTGAAAAAGCGTCGTGGTGAACAGATCATTTGTATAGAGTAAATAAAAACGGTCCAGGAATTGAGCCCTGGGTACGCCGGTTGTTGTTTGAAGTGTGGTTGAATTAGTTTCATTTAATTTTTTTACATATTGAGATATCTCCTTTAAGTAGCTTTTAAACCAATGTTGTTCCTTCAAAGCCCATTTTGTTCATTTTTCTTAGTATATCATGATCAATCATGTCAAAAGCTTTTGTGAGATCTAATAATAATAGCAGGGAGGAGTCTTTATTTTCTATATTTTTTTGTACAGGATTTTTCAGGTTGCAGAAATGAGGGCATCAGCAGTTGAACGGCCTTTTCTAAATCCAAATTGGGAGATTAAGAATATTGTTTGATATAATATTCTGTTAACTGATTAATAATTTCTCAAATATTTTTACTAATCGTGTTTGTATAGCCTTTAGTTGGTCTATAATTTTTTTTGCCTTTACAGGCTTAAGAGTCCTCATTTTTGGTATTAAGGATCACTTTTGTGAATATATTTGGGAAAATTCCTGTCAAAATTGATTCTTGAACAAGAAGTGTTTTAAAGGGGTGGCTATTATTATGTTGGCAGCGAGTTTGAGGATGTGATTGAGGATAGAAGATAGACATCACATTTTTTTGTTGCAGCTCGGGCCACCTCCAGAGTTGATGATGGGAATGAGAAGGGAAAAATGAGACTCGTAGTCTGGGAGAAAGTTTCATATGATGGTGTTTTGACTAGGGGTTGTCTCTCAATATTTGCTTACCGACGTTTACGAAGTATTCGTTTAGTTCGTCTGCGATCTTATTTTGGTTGATTGTTAACTGATTGTTTTAAATTCAGTTCTTTTTATACATTATTGAGTTTTCTTAAAATAATTTTATTTATTGATTAAACCCCAAGTGGCCTTCGAGTCTTTTTGTTGCAATTCTGGAATTTGTTAGAGTAGTATTTTCTCTTTGCTTTCTTAAGAACTACCTTTAATTGTTTATCATATGTGTTATACATTTGGTATAATTTTGTTTTTATAGTTTCGGTAGTTTATGTTTTGGTTGATAGAGTTTAGAAGCGCTGGTGTTAGCCATGGGTTTGAATCCTTTAGCACCAAGTTTTTCTTTTAATAGGGAATGCTTCGTCGTAGCATTTGTTTAATATGTTTACGAACGAGTTGAATTTTTCTTCGATGCCAATGTTCTCGCTGTATGTGAATGAAAAGTCAATTTCATTCATTTTGTTTATGTATTTCAGCCTTTGATGTTATATAATAATAATAATAATAATAATAATAATAATAATAATAATAATAATAATAATAATAATAATAATAATAATAATAATAATAATAATAACAATAATAATAATAATAATACAATAATAATAATAATAATAATAATAATAATAATAATAATAATAATAATAATAATAATAATAATTATAATAATTATAATAATTATAATAATTATAATAATTATAATAATTATAATAATAATAATAATAATAATAATAATAATAATAATAATAATAATAAGAATAATAATAACTTGTAATTTACAATAATAATAATAATAATAATAATAATAATAATAATAATAATAATAATAATAATAATAATAATAATAATAATAATAATAATAATAATAATAATAATAATAATAATAATAATAATAATAATAATAATAATAATAATAATAATAATAATAATAATAATAATATAACCTTTGCCCTCCTAAAATAAAATCAAAGTACGTAGTATATATATATATATATATATATATATATATATATATATATATATATATATATATATATATTAAATAAATATATATATATATATATATATATATAATATAATATTCATTTCCATTTCCATATTTTATTTTTTTCATTTAAAGTTTTGAATATATTTTTTTGAATTGACAAAAATTTTAATAAATTTTACTCTTTTTTTTTAATACATTTGCTTTCAATTAAACTTTAAAAAAACAAAAGCTAAAAAAACCTATTATTATTATTATTTATTATTATTATTATTATTATGGCTACCGGCGTGTATCATTATTATAGCAAGCACTAACGGATTATATTATTATTATTATTATTATTATTTTATTATTATTATTATTATTTAACTTGCCTCTAATTTAATTAACATTGCTTTTAATATTTATTTTAGGCAGAAAGTAGATATTCTGCCTTCGTTTGTTTGTTTGTTTTTTATTTGTTTTTGTTTGTTTTGTTTGTTTTTTGTTTGTTTTTTGTTTGTTTTTGATGGTGTCACCCAAAACTGAATAACTTTTACTTACGTGATACCAGAAGACATATGGAGGTGGTGTTAAAGCCTTCGATATAACGCATTTTAACATGACGTCACTTCCGCTTCTGACGTGTAGTTCTGCTCCTCCGGGAATCACCACGAGCGGCACTGTAACAAAAAGAAAGAAATTTTATATATATATATATATATATATATATATATATATATATATATATATATATATATATATATATATATATATATTAAAAAAATTATTTAATATTCTTAAATTACCATAGATGAGATTTTAGTAGGTTCTCAAGGGAGAGGAATAAAGGTAGAAAGTATCAGCGGTGAGGTAGGATGCCTCATGGGGTTCTCAAGAATGTTTAAAGGGATTTTAAAGAATGTCTAAAGTGGTTTTAAAGAATTTCTAAATGCTTTCTCAAGAATATCTAAAGAGTTCTTCAGAATATCTAAAAAGTTTCTTAAGACTGTCTAGAGTAGATTTAAAGAATATCTAGGTTGTTTTCAAGAATGTCGAAAGGGGTTCTCAAGAGTTAGCGAGAGAGAAAGAGGTACATCTCAGTGAGCTTTCAAGGTGGATAATGAAAGGATGTTTCAGTGATTTGTCAGGAAGAAGGACTAGGTCCCATGGGGGTAGCAAGAGCAATATAGGGCCGTAGATTACCAGAGGATTATCAGGTATTATCAGGTTTTACCAGGGTATCTTTAGGTAAAAGTACCCAAATTTTGAGGTGGAAGGGATTTCCAGGACATAGTGGCCGCTTTATACCTTTCAGAGGAATGAGATCCCCTTTCTTTATATTATTTAGAATGATGATATAGGAAATAAAATTTTAGACATCAAGCGGATGCGGGTGTGGATGCGGATGCGGATGCGTATGTTGGTGTGGATGCGGATGCAGATGCATTAATCATCTAGGTTAACATATTTCGCATTAAATTTGGTTATTTTAATACAAATAAAGATCGAGATACGATATTCATAACTTATTATTATTATTATTATTATTATTATTATTATTATTATTATTATTATTATTATTATTATTATTATTATTATTATTATTATTATTATTATTATTATTATTATTATTATTATTATGTTAATTTGGTTTTCAATCTCCTTCAATGAAGGTCTTTTGGATTTTCGTAAACTTGACCCAACATTTCTTTTCTTTTTCAGGTTTATTCTTCTCAAGTATTAAGGGCCTTATTCGGTGTTGCCCGCAGCTGCTTCGTAGCTTTTGACATAATTTTGGCTTCCAAATTAGAAACTTTTGTGTCATCATTAGATTAGTGAATAACTAGAAGTCTCATTGAGTAATATCCTCAAAGAGAGAGAGAGAGAGAGAGAGAGAGAGATTTGAGAGAGAGGAGAGAGAGAGAGAGAGAGAGAGAGAGAGAGAAGAGAGAGAGAGAGAGAGAGAGAGAGAGAGAGAGACAGAGAGAGAGAGAGAGAGAGAGGGTCACACATTTTCCTTGCAGAGAGGTTTTTTTCTTTTTCAAAATGAAGAGAGAGAGAGAGGAGAGAGAGAAGAGAGAAGAGAGAGAGAGAAGAGAGAGAGAGAGAGAGAGAGAGAGAGAGAGAGAGAGAGATTTCTCTTCTAAACCTGGTGCTCAGCATCGTGCACGATGGATGGCGCGAGGTCATCCTATTCATTAAAAATGAAAATGTAATGCTCATGTCACATTTCAAGATGACAAGAAGAAGTTGCAATAAAAAGATTTTCATGCTTTGCTGTACGGTATTATGTTCCTAACTGTTTTTTAGCTCCATTAGCAAGTTCGGCTCCAAGAAATACTTAAGAAATACTCCAGATTCTTGAATGTTTGTGCGTGATAAAATGAACTCTCATTAGTAGCTAGAAAAGCACTTAAACATAACTTGAGATACCTAGGTGAATAACTAGTAGCAGTTACGTTTGATGAACAGTTGATATGAAACGCGCAAGATGGTTGAAGCTTTTAAGACACAGAGAAGAAAAGGTCTAGATAGTCCGGAGAAACGATATGTTTTGGATGACCAAGATGGCACTCGTGATAAAACAGTGGCCGACTTCGCTACAGCATATCTTTTTTTTTTTCTTTTTTTTTCCAAAAAAATTTAGACTCGTCATTTCTCGACATAGATCCATCAGAATGTCACGACAGAAACGACTTCAAGAAAGCAGTGAATATAGCACATACAATAAATGTTACCAACGACGATGTTGAAAGAGCTATAGCATTAATTCAAAGCTACAATAATCATCTAACAAAAAACGAAGAGTAGATCCAATACATTCTCCAAATCGTATAATGACACAGTGAAAATTTTACAGGAGTAGCAAAAAAGCGTCTGAAAAAGAGCTTGGAAAATACTTAAATGATCCTCGTTAAGTAAACGTGAATATATGACAAAATTAAAACCTGTTTATTAGGCCTTTTAGGGAAAACACATTTAAAAAAAAGAGCGCCTCATGAGTGGTATGGAAAAACTATATACTGTTAGAATTCATCAATGTCGGCATTATTAAATATTCTTCAATCAGACTAAAATTTATCACATAGCGTTTTTATGGCATACCTCATAATTTGAGAGTAAAAAGTGAAAAATAAATATTTATATCTCTATTCTTGAACACCATATTATATATATATATATATAACTTTATATATATATATATAACTTAATATATATACTATATATATATATATATATATACAACAACATACCATTTTTAAACGGTGCGATGATAACGTGCTATACTACCATATACTACTACCTGCATACACCTTAATATATATATATATATATTTGCGAGTGTGTGTATCTATATGTGTTTATTGTGTTTATATACACTATTGCACTTGATATCATTTTCAAATTAAAAAAATATTTAATCCTTTTCCTATCAATAATTAATTTTTTTAGAGATTGCATATATATATATATATATATAATAACATATCTATATAATAATATATATATATACCCTTATATATATATATGCTTATTGTAGTAATAATAATAGCTGTAGTAATATCTTCTTCATAAGCATAATATATATATATGTGCTATATATATATATATATATATATATATAATATATATATATATATATCTATAATAATAACTTTATATATATATATTATATATATCATATATATATATATATTTATATATGCTAACTTAATAATATATACTGCTATAATAACTTAATATATGTAATAATAATATCTTAATATATCAACAACATATAATATATGTAATAATATATGTATACTAAATATATATATATATATATATATATATATAATAGCCAACAATATATGTAACTTAATAATAATAATAATAATATATATAACTATACACTGCTGTAATATTAATATAATAATAATATTGCATATATGTATATGTATGTAGCCAATAACAATAATATATATATATAGCCAAATATATGTATAATAATATATATAATATATATGTGCTTTAGGTATATGTAGCAACCAGCCTTAGCCAGCCAACACCCATATATATCCCAGCAATAACAACCAACAACATATGCTTGTATGTACCATATGCTATATATAATAATATAATATATAATAATAATATAATAATAATATATATATATATATATATGTGTATATATATATATATATAATAACAATAACATATATATATATATATTACTTAACTATACGCATCCTGTGCTATACCTTTACTATATATATATACTTTCTCATACCAAATATATATATATATATATATATATACTATATATATATATATATATAAATATATATATATATATATATATATATATATAACTAACTGCTGCTCTTCTTTTTATAACACTGCTCTGCTCTTTCTCTATATAACATATATAATATGCGCATATACTATATATATTTCATAACAGAATATTCCGAAGATCTCCTAAAAGTTGCAAATTGATGAGATTGGCAAAGTTTCAGCTCAATTAACCCCGTTAACCCGTGCCACATTGAAGTCAAAAGTTTGAAAACTGCCAATTTTTGCAAAAAAAAAAAAAATTGCTTCATAAAATGAAAAACTATTCGTCCTAGAAACATAACTCTTGTTTTATTTCATAAAAAAATGTTGTTGTCTTGAGGTTTCACTATCACCTTCTTCTACAGAATCAACGAGCATGAGTTGAAGGCAGAAAGATATAAGTTTATTTGACTAATTTAAAAAAATCTTGTCTTTCTGCCTTGAAATCATGCTCGTTGACATTGGTTTTTATTTTCAATTTTCATTTTATTAAAGAGAAACTGCGATTTTTTGCAAAAATTTCGCAGTTTTTCTTTCATAAAATGAAAACTATTTGTTCTAGAAACTTGATACTTGTCTCATTTTACAGGAAATATTGTTGCCTTGAAGTTTCACTCTCAGCTTCGTCTTCTACAGCATCAACGAGCATGAATTCACGGAAGAAAGACAAGCTGTTTTTAATTGGTCACATGTTTCACCAAATCTCTGGCAGTAAGTTACCATCTAATTGTCAAGTTTTACGCAGTTTATTTTATAATAATATGCGCCAAGTGAAATTGAATACCAGAGAAGGTGAAAGATTAACAATACAGGAAGTTTTATTTTTGGGGCTAAGATACTCAAACCTTTAAAGATTGCAGAAGCTTGAAAAACTGTATGGAGATTAGAGAAAAAAAAAACGCTACCAGATCTGCAAGCATAACTCAAAATCAAAAAGTAACATCTTTCAAGTCAACTCTTGATGACCTATTTGACGTTGCTCATCAGGATACACTGAAAAGAAAACTTCAGAAGAATAAAAACAGTATTTGTTACTCCAGAGATAAGGACGTCCTGGCTGCATGGGAGGCGTTGACATGAAATTTGTAAAAGCAAAACAACGAAAAGAGAACATACGAGCAGCTGAGATTGCAATATTGGCAAAATCAAGGGAAAATGTAGGTGAGTTTCAGAGTTTTCCCTCAATTTTTCTTATTTAATGTTATTTAGCACTACGTTGGTACATAGTTTGACATTAACTAAAACTTTTATTTATTACAATTTATTTATTTATTGTTATTTTTTTCTGTTCAGATTAATTGACTTGATACCATTATATATGAGTTCTTAATGGTTTATTTTATTTTATTTGTTTTATTTTTATAAAGATTTGAGGATGAAATTGTTAAATTGGAATCTTCACTAAGCAGCGCATCAGAGGAAGATTAGCCGACGCAAGAAGATATGGAAATGAAGGATAATTTCTCAGGCACAGAGGAAGTTCTGCAGCCTTGGTTCCAGTTCAGAAGCGTTGGTTCTGGTTCTGCATCCTTACCTTCGGTTCTGCATCCTTGGTTCCGGTTCTGCAGCCTTGCCTTCAGTTATGTAGCCTTGGTTCCGGTTCTGCATTCTTGGTTCCGGTTCTGCATCCTTGGTTCCGGTTCTGTAGCCTTGCCTTCAGTTATGTAGCCTTGGTTCCGGTTCTGCAGTTTTGGTTCCGGTTCTGCATCCTTGGTTCCGGTTCTGCAGCCTTGCCTTCGGTTATGCATCCTTTCCTTTGGTTAGGTAGCCTTGTTTCCGGGTCTGCAGCTTTGGTTCCAGTTTTGCATCCTTGATTCTGGTTCTGCAGCCTTGGTTCCGGTTCTACAGCCTTGCCTTTGGTTATGTAGCCTTGGTTCCGGTTCTGCAGCATTGGTTTCGGTTCTGCAGCCTTCGTTCCAACACCGACAAATTGTACAATTTTTTGGAGATAAATTTTTGTACATTATTTGAATGCAACATTAGAATTGTTTCCTTTCGCGGGCATTACCCTATTCTAGTACGTGAAACTACTCTAGGTAACTGCTATCTAGGATCCGGAACCGAACCCTACCCCTTTGCTACTTTGTTGCTCTACCGATTACACCACGGTTTATTTTGTTTATTTCAGAAGATCAAAAGGAAGAAATCATATTGAAAAATCTATGAAGTAACGAGATTAATTTTTTTTTTTACTAATCTTTTCAAATTAATAATAATAATAATAATAATAATAATAATAATAATAATAATAATAATAATAATAATAATAATAATAATAATAATAATAATAATAATAATAATAATAATAATAATAATAATAATAATAATAATAATCAACTTACCGACGACAGATAGAGTGACGAAATGACTCCTTTTAGGCTCCGTGGAAACTTGGCACTCGTATCTTCCGGCGTCCTCCGGTCTTGTGAACTTCACCTGAAGTGTCCAAGTCTCCGTGTCGGGATCGAACCAAGACACAAATCTTGAGTCGGATATAAATGTGTATCGATCAACAGTCAGTATGTGAGCGTCTTTGTTTCTGATCCATGAAACCTGTATATAGTATATATATAGCAACAACCATATCATAGCATAACCTGATCCAACCTTTGTGGCTTAATATATATGTCCTATAAAAGGATACTTGTAAGATTTATATATCTTTGCATCAGCAAGCTTGAGTGGCTTCTAGGCAGGATTCTGCGGTAATGACTAACTTTCCTATGGCATAATATGTTGCTGCATATTAAGGGCAAATATATATATAACAGCATAACCTTAGCATATATATGTATTTAAACTGTGCTGCTGCTGTAATAACTTAATAATAACCTTATATATATATAACATGCTCTTTAACCTAT